>PVIJ01009660.1:0-65431 GCA_004024925.1 Scalopus aquaticus
GGGGGGGGGCGGATGGCTGCAGGGACCAAAGCCATAGCTGCAGGGGTCGGGAGAAGTGGATGTATTTGGAAGGCAGAATTTACAGACTTTGTCTAAGGGTTGGCTGTGGAGTAGGAGATAAAGAGGAGTTAAACCCGAGTCCTCGCAAGTACAAGCATGCCGCTGCCAGTTTTTGAGATGGGCCGACAGTGGACAGAGCTGGCAGAGGGGAAGCCTTAAGAGTTGGGTTTGGGGGGGAGGGGAGAGCACAAGGGACTCTGGGGATGGTGCATGGTGAATTGGTGGTGGGGATTTTACGGGGACTACACCTGGGAGGAGAAAGCAAATATTGTACCAAAATGAACAATGAGAGCCTCCCTGGTGTCGCAAGGGGTTAATCTCAGCCTATGAAGCTATCAGCAACCACTGCAGCATGAGCTCGATCCCCAGCCAGGGAGCTTCCCACATGGCGCAGCAGACCTCTCCTGCCTCACCCGCTGCTCCCCTTGGCAGTGTATTTCAGTCAATCTGCCTGTTCTGCTCCCCACTCTGTCTCTGGTGAATCCTCTCACCCACCCCCACACATACACCTCTGGCCTACACCCCAGCTCTTGTATGCATAAATATATAAATCTTTAAAAAATGAACAATGATGTAAAATATATAAATTAATTTTGAAAAAAGAGTTGCGTTTAGAACCTGTTTTGTGGGAGATTCCTCTTTGAGGTGAAGAAGGAAGGCAGGCATCCATAGGGCAGAGCAAGGAGGCGCTGTGGCTTGAAGGTGGAATTGCTGAATCCCCTGCCAGTGTATTTATGACTAAATCAGTGAAACCAAGTGCTGCTGTGGGTACTTTACCCAGAAGAGTCTGGGGCTGTTGACCCTCAATGGGAGCAAATTTAGAGTCTCAGAATCCCACTTTCCACATTTACAGGCTCTTAACCAAGTCAGTCCCCCAAATGACTCCAGGATCAGCCACCCCTGCTCCTGCTCTGAAGCAGCCAGCGTGTTCTTAGATACAGCCCCCCTCTACCCCCAGGAGCCCATTTTAACAGACAGCTCCACTCCTTTCCTTCTGATCTGCGGCCACCACACCCTCTCTCACAGGTTTACCTAACTCATAAGACTCTCAGAAAATCACTTGACCGGAAAAATAATTTCTAGGAGAGACATAAATCCTGCAAAGGTGAATACAGCAGACACACACAAACGCCCCGTCCAGGCCTGGAGAGTAAAGCCAGAGTGCCGGTGAAGGAAAACAGGGGAGCCCTCGCCCCGAGAGAGTAGGGACCCCACCAGGAGGCCCGTATCTCCTCGCAGGGGAGCAAGGCACTCACCGGCTCACAGCCAGTGCAGAGCTCCCGTCAGGCCCCGCTCTGCCTGTGCATAGCCCTACGGATGGGCACCTGGTTGCCAGCGCGACTTCTCCCTGAGGCCCAGCAAGGCCGGGCCAGGGCCCGTGGATACTTTTAGGAGCCCACAGAAATCTTTTATTGTCTTTGGAAACCAGGGGAAAATTGTATATCAATCATGGTAATGAATATATAAAAATGAATCCAGCCTGGATTAGACTCATTCACTCACAAATTGGTCATTTACATATTTGTGGGAAGCAAGGGCCTGTGGCGGCCAACCCTTGGGGGGGCAGACTACACCCAGGAGTTTACTTGTGATGGCTTTCTCCGAACATGGATGTTTCAATGAGTACTTTCTACACAGCCCTCTGGAAACAACCATCGGAGATGTAAGAACGCTTATTTTAGGAAAATTACCGAACAGTGCATGGAACAGACACTCCGGCTAGTGCTAAGGGTGGAGAGTGTTGAGATTTCTCCTCTCCCTCCCCGCCCCGCTCCAGCCCGCCAGCTCAGCACCAGAGGAAGCCCCATCCCGGGACAGAGCTTTTGCAGGTGAGGATCCTTTGTGTTCCAGCCCGGGCAGGCCAATGGGAGTGGTGCCCAGCAGCAGAAGTAACAGTAATAGTGATAATAGCTACCAGTTTGGAAATTATAATAATAATAATGCTGATGATAGCGAACATCTTGGGAATTACAATCATAATAACCATGACAGCAGCAACGAGGTTGGGAGCTCTCTTGTGACTAACCCTTGAACCCAGCATTTAATACCATCGAGGAAATAAAGAAATAGGTAAAGTAATTTGATGAAACCGTGTCCATTTCCACTTTAAACTTCTAAGAGGGGGGTATGGCTTCCACGAGACGGCGTGACCTGCCCTCAGCAACTACACCCATCCCAGGGCATCCGAGCGCTGGGCTGGCGCTCACAGCCACTGGGCAGCCCCAGCCTCCTCCCTCCCGGCATGCTCACCATTCCTCAGAATCACGTCTTCACTCGGACTCGAGGGGCTCGCTGCTTGGGGGCTCTTGACATTGCTCAGCGCTCTGGAGAAGTGTTCGTCCACCACGCTGCCGATGTCCCCTTGGAAATAGGTGAAAATGACGCACCGGGAATTCCACTCGGTCTTGATGGGCTTCTGCGTCTGGAGGGCAGCGGTCCTCATTTCTTCCATGGTGGGGGACACAGGTGAGAGCTGCGGAGCAAATGTACGATTTCCTGGCGCTGCTCGGTTCCCAAGTGGCTTGGAAAGGAGCGGCATGGGGGGCAGGCAGTTCACTCCCACGGACACAGGCGCTCACAGGGGCTCCAGGGGGCCACCAAGCTCCTGAGCAGTCAGTGGCCAGCTCGACAACAATGCTGTGCTGGTCTGAGGACCAGCTGAGGACTCTTGTCTGACCCGCGTTCAGGGAACAGCCCGACCTGTAGGAAGTACACCAGGGGCCCTCGCCTGCAGACGAGAATTACCTGGCAACAGAACTGGGAGAGCCTCCGGAAGTGGGGGGAAAGGCCCTTCAGGGCAAACAGCAGAGTTGCCAGCCTCCTGGGGAAATGCCTCCGTGCTCAGAGGCCTGAGCCCAGGCCCTCCCAGAACGACAGCCAGCCCCCTGGGCAAAGGCATGTGCTCCCGAGAGCTTGGCTAAGTGACCCGTGGGTCCTTGACCATTTCCGTTTTCCTGAGAAACACTGCTCCCATCTTGACCGCTTCCAGGCAAGGGAATAAACCACAAAATTCTCCCAGTGACCCCTCCAACCCTCGCCGATGAGCAATAAGGTCCTACACCACCCCACCCCACAGCTCGGGATCGGCTGGTACAAGCACCACCAGTCCCTAAGGCCTCCTGACATACCCTGACCAAACGCGGAACTCCAAAAACCCAACAGGAACAAAGTTCACTCTAGCACACGGTGGCAACTGGCATGCAAGCCTGCTAAAAGGTGATCGGGCTGTCAGCTCTGGCCCCCACCGCACCCACGCCTAGAACAGTGCCTGCAGTCGAGTGGATGCCTTGAACTTGGACTTTGTCTGCGGCATCATTGCATCTTACCTGTGAGCAACTGAAGGGCAGAGGCTGTGTCTTTGCACCCAGGCCAGAGCCTGACTCCAGACTCGCTGCGACCTTCCCGGAGGAGGAGCCGGTGGGAGGGTTCTCTACCTCTGGCCGCCCAATCTGCCTGGCCTGGTGCTCTGACTTAAGACAACTTTAATCTATTCATTCTTGTGATTATCATGAAAATGACTAGAGTTTAATAGCTGCTTTCCCTCTCTAATCGATGAGATCCTCGAGGAGGGGGAGCCATTTCTTATTCATTTCTTTATCCTTAGCACCTAGCACAAGGTGGGGAGTCCAGTAAACAATGGCTGAATGACTGAGTGCCGCTTCCTGCGGAGAGAGCACAATGCGAGGAAACCACACCTGGGGTTTGCCGAGGATGGGTAACTGGGGAGGGGGGGCCCTCACAGCCTCTCCGGGTGGAATGAAGAGGTTGGAGTCTGAATTCTGCAGCCTATTCTGTGGTTCTGCAAGAGGCGTCAACAGATTAAGATGGGGACAAAAGGAAAGAATCCAGCGTGAGCCCGGGACCCTTTTCTAAAAAGTTCCTCTTTCAGAGCCATCCTCGCCCCACCCATAACTGGATAAAGTCTGCAGAAGCCTTTGGTTGAGCTCGTCAATCTTTCCCCCGCTCGACAGCCACGCAAAGCATCACTACCTGCAAAATGAAATGCGCCATCCCCTCATTTCAAAAAACAAGAAAAGCCACTTTGAAAAACTGTTTCAGTTTCTTAGAAAGTTAAGCACATGCTCACCTCACGTCCCTGCCATCCCACCTCTAGGTGCGGGTTGTCGAGAAAAACAAGAAACCTATGCCCACAGCAACACTCGTACCTGAGAATTCACAGCAGCTTTTTTTACACTCGCGCAATTGTAGAAACAAGCCAAATGCCCTTCCCAGGAGAATCAACCAATTAGCAAGGTCACCTGCATGTGATGGGCTATAAAGGAACAAACTCCCAGCGCACAGCGTGGACGAAGGGCATTAGGTTGAGTGAAAGAAGCCAGATGCAAAGGCCACGTTCATGCGTGATCCCCCTTCTGTGGCACAGACAGGAGTCTTCGCCAGAGGCGGAGGTCAGCGCAGGGGGTGCGGGGCAGAGATCTGCTCGCGCAAGGCCTGTGGGGACCTCACCCAGAGTTATCATGTCCCAAATCTTAATGAGGACGAAGGGGATACAGGGATGGAGACATTTATTTGTCAAAACTCATCAGACTGGACTCTTAATATCTGTGCACTTTACCCTAGTAAATTAGCCCTCAGTGGAAAAAAGCACGGTGCGTTCAGATACTCAGACGTGTCGAAATAAAGCCCAGGTGTGGTGAATTATCACAAATGGGGGCAGCACTTCCTCTGAAGCTACAGTTTACACCACACCTCCTCTGTGCCAGAAACTACCCGGATACTTTCCTCAAAGTAGGTGTTACAATCCCCATTTTCTAGATAAGCAAATTAGGGCTCCTCAATAAACTGCTCAGTCTACACAGCTAGATAGTGGCAGAGCTGGGATTTGAACCCAGCTGTCCTTGGCGCCACTCTGTTCTTTTCCCTAGTGCCTTCCCCTCTACAGGTCTGAGCCTCAGACTTCCCCTCTATCAATGTGAAGACTTGGTCCCTAACTTCTGGCGACCTTGAGCAAGGAACCTAAAGGTGCCCTCTGATTTTCTTCTGGGAATGCAGACAGAGCCGGAGGTGCCTCTTTGGGCCTGTCCTAGAAGCCGCTATGAGAGAGAGAGAGACAGAGACAGAGACAGAGACAGAGACAGAGACAGAGACAGAGGGAGACTTAGTGCCTCAGTGGGGCTCACCCCCTTCTTTCTCTCAGGGTCCACTGTGGTAACCGCTCCGGACTCAGGCTTGACCCGACTTGCCAGGCCTCCCCGAAGCCCTTGGGACATGAGGGCTCAGAAGCACACCCCCCCACCCCGGACCCCTTGGGCAGAGACCACAGCCAGCTGGCCGCAGTCAGGAGAGATCAGAGATAGCAAGTCAGAGGCAAGGCCCCAGGCCCGCGCCCTCTAGAGAGCTGGGAGCCGGGGAACTGGGGACCCTGTACCAACCCCAAATGCTATCTCGGGCCCCCTTTTCTTCCCCACACGCGTAGACACCCATGCCAAAACAAAGCATGGCTTACTTCTCCGGAGCCAGCTCCCAGGCAGCTCTCTGCACTGCCCTCGCCCCTGCGAAGAGGGATGTTCAAATTCCGAGAACTGTCATTTGGCTTAATCCTTTGCAGAACTGCCTCTCACTGCACCTCTGGAGCGATGCGGGCAGTTGCATCCTCAAATGAGTCCTCTGTGAGGGGTGTCCCGTTATTCGTAAGTGAATTGGTGGGGTGGGCCTGGCTTGGAAGAGGATGCTATAAGGCTAGCACTGGCTGCAGAAATGGTGGCACTTTCTTGGAGAAGGCGTTTTTGTATCAGTGCCCAGCTTATAGTGAAAGACTCTTGCAGCCAAAACCCCAAGGCCAAGCCTTCTAGCCGAGCAGTGAAAAGAGCATAACCAGCGAAGGCCACGTTGCCTGCAAGCGCCCCAACAGACAAGATCGAGAGGCCCAAGTGCTGTAAGCAGACTGGAGATGTTGCCCCGTGTTCTGCGCAGGTCTCTGCGCGTGGCACCAATGCCAGCAGTTTGTCAGCTCTGCCAGTCTGTCTGCGTGAACATACTGACCAGCCTTCTGCAAATGGTACCCAGCACCTGGGGGAGGGGTGGGAGGTCAGAGCAGCCGACACCTTGCGCCACTGCACGAAACCCCAAGGGACCAGATGGCACCTCACGTGACGCCTACCCCAACTCCTTCCCAGTTGGACTTCCATCCCTCCTCCCTCCAAAGGCCCCAGCTTCTCCTACCTTAAGTGGTGAACATCAGCTGAGCCGAGCAAGGTCCTATGGCTGGGAAATGTCTGTTTTCATAACCGCAGGTGCTGTCCACTTTTGAGCTGCTCTGTGCTGACGGAAGCAGGGGCCGAGGGTTTGGACCCTCCCTTGCTATTTTCTACCCCTGTAGCTGGGGCTGTACAAGGCATTTCCTGCTAGCTATCTATTAAGAATGCAGAAAATGCACTCCAACTAGTCAATCGGGTTGGGCACCTGCAGGAATGAGGAAAATGGGTAGCTCTTTTTTTATTTCTTTCTTTTTGCATTGAAAAAAAAAGCACTTAGCAATATTGTCTCTTAACGTAGGAGACCAATTGTTTGCCCGGAAACCACACCAAGTCAATAACGTCTGAAACATCAGTTATGGGACTTGGATCAAAATGATGTTACTCTCAGGCCCAGGAACTGAGAGGCAGTTGGGCTCATCACAGTTCTCCCGCTGTCCCCGTGGTGGGATGAGAAGGGGCTCCCAGACCCTGAGGATCTGGGCTTGGCTCAGGCTTCCGCGAGCGCCCGGGTTCCAAGGACGTGTGAAGCTGTGGATCAGGGACTCCAGCTGGGGACTTGAGGCGGGGGCCCCAATGCTCATTCTGAAAAATCTCCGGTATTACCTGAGTCCGCGGTCCGATCCTTCAGCCCCCCCACCCCGGAGCCACGGCGCTCTTCTCTCTCTCTCAGCAATGCAACATTCCGGCTGGAGTGTGGTCTGCAATGAACAGCAGGCCCCCCTCTGCCTCCATGGAGTCAGCCCACGCATGGATGTCCACGTGCGCATGCGCACATGCACGTGCAGGGTATGCTGCCATTGGTGCCTAAGGGGAAACGAAGCAGGGACGGGAGGCGGGACTACCGGGGTGCCACGCTGTGATTAGTTCCTATAAGGCGGTAAGAGAGCTGATAAGGTGACCGAGTGGGCAGAGCCCCCGAGGGGAAGCCATGGCGGGGGCGGGGGGCGTCTAGAGCAGAAGGTGGGAACCTGCTTGGTGTGTTCTCAGCTTCCAAGAGACGGGCCTCGCCTGAGAGGAGGGCGCGGCAAGACCGGGAGCGGGCGGTCCCCTGGGGCCTCATGGGCCATCCATGGCTTCTGAGCGTTTCCCCAAGCCAGAAGGAAGCCCGCCGGAGGCTTTGGAGGAACAAGGCAGCCAATCCTGAAAGCACTGCCTTCCAAACGCAGGCCGGCTCCTTCCCCGCCATCTCCCCCAGGCCCCTGGTCCCAGCCCCACGGACATCGCTTCGGGACCCTGCCCCTTTCTAAGCCGCTCACACCAAGCCAGCCGCGGCGGTGATTTTACAACATCCATGGAAGCCTCTCCCTCATCTTAAGGCTTCTGAGGGCTTCCTTGCCATCTGTCCCAATGCTACCCGCCCGATGTGACCCCAGGGCCCAGCCCCACAGTCTAGATCTCACATCCTCTTTGCTCCACTCCATCCGTCCCCCTTGCCCCCACCCTCCGCACCTCCTGGCTGGTCCTAGACCCAGGAGGCCTCCTCTAGCTTTCCCCTCGCCCTTTCCTGTTCTCTGAATGTTCATCACCCAAACTCAAGACTTGCTCTCACTCCATTCAAATCTCTGCTCAGCTCCTTCCCCTGAGAAGCCTTCTCTAACCTCCATCCCCAGTCACCCCATCTCTCAAATCACCCCACTGCATCTTTCTTTAGGGCACTTGTCACCTCCTGAGGTCGCTTTGCATATTTATTTGTTTACAGCTTGTCACCCCTCTAAACTAATGCCCGCTACTTAGTAAGGGCCCATTCATTTGTTGAATGAATGAATGAGCAGCAGGGAGAGAGCAGGGGAGAGATGCAAATATTCGCACGAGTAAACACACAGCTGCGAGGTAATCCACCCACAGCTGGCGTGCCTGGGAGAGGGACCCAGTGAGGGGGAGGGGTTGCTTCCCTGTGGAAGGAGTGCGCGACCTGAGGGGCCAAGGAGTTAGCCAAAGAAGGGAGGAGGCAGCCTGACTGTGCAAAAGACCTGTGGTGGGATAGGCCTGGCAAATATGAGTGACAGGAAAGGAGGAAGCGGCCCATTTGTCATGGAGACAGTGGGAGGGAGCTGAGCAGCTGAAAGGCTCAGCGGGGACCAGACTAAGCAGCGGTTTTGCAGGGCTGTTGAGGAATTTTGTCTTTATCTTAAGAATAGTAAGAAGCGATTAAGGGTTTTATGGAGATTTGTGCTGAGTGTGAAGAAGAGGTGGGGGAGGGAAGTGACATCATCAGGTGTGTGTTTTGAAAACATCGGAGGCTGCAGGACAGAGAAGGGATGGAGGGAGTAAGTGGGAGTGAGTGACTAGACCAGCTAGAGGGGTGTCCACGTCTCGGGGGGAGATGCTGGCAGCTGCAATAGGGTAGGGGGGAGGAGGTGGAAGTCCAGAGAAGTGGGGGAATTCAAGCTGTATTTAGGAAATAGAAGATTCAGTGCTGCAGAGATTAAGGGAAAGAGGCATGCCAGGGAGGGTTCCTGGGTTTAGGGGTTGCGTGACTTGATTTAGGAATGTGCCTTTCCCCGAGCTGTGGAACACTGCAAGTGTCTTTGGAGAGAAAATAAAGATTTCTGTCTGAACATGTTGATTTGCAGGCCTCTTGGGGAACATCTAAGACAAGATGGCAGTACCAGTAGGGGGCAGTGTGAGCTGAAGTTGTAAACTTGAGGACTGGGGGTAGGGTAGCTGGGCACTGAAACCTTGGACTCTAACTCACCCGGGGAGAGCAGGGAGGGAGAAGTAAAGAACTAAGTTTAAGCCTTGTGTAAGCACAACACTCACCAGTGATAAGCCTGCAAGCTTCCTGAGAAGGAATATGTGAGGGGGCTGGATAAAACAGGGGAAGAAGATAAACAAAACAAGACAAAGTCTTAAGATGATGAGAACAGAACAGAGATTACCAGAGGGCTGGAGGAAATGGCAGAAGAGCTAGAGGGAAGCAACTGCATGGTGCTGATGAAGGCTTAGCTTTTTGGTGGCGATCATACCGGGCACATAAACATGCTGAAATACAGTACCGCACACTTGAAATTTAAAAACCAATGTCACCCCAATCATCTTTTTTTTTTTTAATTTGGGAGAGTATTCATACCCTAAAGCCCAAAGAAGAACATGTTTCAAGATGATGGAACTGAGCGTCTGGCTCAGATGCTGCTGAGAAGTGGAACAGTCTGATGCCCAAAAGATTTCTATTGGGTTCGGCAGCCTGGAGGTCAAAGCGACCTGAGTGAGAGACGGTTGCTGGAGCGATGCAACAGAGGCAGAGTGGAATGGAAAGGGAGAAGAGGGCAGTACTGACCACGTAACAGTACTTAGCAGGAGTTTGGAGGTCAAAGAGAATGGGAAGAGAGCAGAATCTGTGTTTGGAAGCAGGAGTGGGTGAAGGAATTCGGTGTTTCTTTTTCTTAAAGGGATAGATTTCTATATGATTCAAGGCCAACGAAAAGGAGCCAGCTAGGAGCAAGAAATGGAATATACTATGAAAAGAGGATGGTATTACTGATATCAAATTCTGGAGAAAGAATGCGATAAAAGTCCAATGGAAGGCTTGACTTTGGGAGCAGGGAGTGTTTTCTCCTAAGAGGGAAGGGGCACCCAACAGGCAGGCCCAGAGGTGACGGGCGGCAACTTGGTGCCTGTGGTGCAGATTGATTCCCTGTTAGTGGTAGGGGAATTGGACAAGGGAGCAAGAGATCTTGACTCTTGTATAGGATCTTCCTCTACATAGAGTCTCAATCTGGGGAAGTTATTTCTCATTTCTTCCCCCTTTGTGAAAGGGAGAGTTTTCTGTTAGGTGATCACTTAGGTGTCTTAGAGTTATGCTGTTCTAAGTAAATCAAGAGAATGTGAAGTCCAAAATGGTAGAAAATTAACCACCCAGAATGTTTATTTTTATTGTTTTCAAACACAAGTGCTCCCTTCCAGTTCGAGGTATTGGACTAGGCCAATGTAGTCAATCATCTTCCATCCACAATCCTACTAAAATACCAGAAGGAATGTAAAGATCAGAAGGCAAAAAAATTCGGAGCAGTGCTAGGAAGCCAAAGAAAGCATCCCCAACAGACCAAAGTAATATAATGGCCAATAATTATTCAGTGCTTTCAATGGGCTGGCTATTGCATGAAACGATTTACATGTATTAAACCACTTAAATAATTCTACAGGCAGATACTGTTGGGGGGAAAAAAGGACGTCTGCAACAAACTCCACAGGAAGGTTTATGGACCCCCACCTCAAGCCAGAGAGATCCAAGACCCCTAGGGCTACGAATCCCAGAATTCCATCATCATCCAGAAGAGAGGATTACCGGAAACTGAGGGGTGGAGTTAAGCAGACATGTTGGCTATATAACAAGGGCTTTTGACCTTGGAGGGCTCTTGCTTCTCGCCAGGCTACAGCGTGCCATTGGGGTTTCCAGCTCTTCGGATCTGGTAGGACGTATTTGGAGATTTATCTCTCTCCCTCACTTTCTCTTTTGTCCCCGAGTTATTCATTTTTTAATTTCCCTTCCTTTTGTAAATAAATCCTTTTATTAACCTTTTTGTGAGTGCCTGCAATTGTTCTTATTATAAGTCCTTTTTAAGCGCACGGGTGAGAACCCACAGTCAGGCACCCCATTGAATATCGGGGTTGCCCTGTAACAGTTTGGCGCCCAACGTGGGGCCCACGTTACACCCGTGGTTGGCCAGCCCAAGGTAATTTGCGCCGGTCACCCTAAGCGCATTGAGTTTGCAGGACACGTGGCATAATCTTGGTTTTGAGTCTTGATAAGTTTTTTTTCCTTGCGTACAGCTATCTCTTGAGTCTCGATAAGTTTACTTTTTTCCTTGCATACAGCTATCTCTTGTGGGTATTTTATTTTTTTTTTGACCCAAACATGGCCTCGACCATGAGTTTCAGCAATTTTCTCTCTAGCATAAGGCCATTCAGTTTTTTTCTGACCTTAAGTTTAGATTCCCTCTTTCCTTTGAATATTACCTATAGCTTCCTAAGTATAAACAATTTGGTGAGACCTGGACTATGGCAGATGATTTTGCTGATGTACGCATCCATGGGTGGTTTACAAGCCATCCCTGTGTTACAATTGGTGCTTCTGGGTCTCTTTTTGGTAATATGAGATACCATTTTCAGCTATCAGATTGGCAAAAATGTCAATGATCAATAACATTTAGTATTAACTGAACTCTGAGAAAACATTTTCACATACTTCATTGTGAGTGGTATTGTGAGTTTGACATTTTTGGAGGGCAATTTAAACGGAATCAAACAAAATTTAAGACCTACAGTATTTATGATGCAGCAAATCTACTTTATGAAATTTATTTTAAAGAAATACTAAACAGGGGGCCTCCCTGGTGGCACAAACGGGTTAAGTCTCAGCACTGTGAAGCTATCCACAGCCACTCAGCACAAGTTTGATACCCGGCCAGGGAGCTTCCCACCTGGCGCAGCAGACCTCTCCTGTCTGACGTGCTGCTCCCCTCAGCAGTGTACTTCAGTCAATTGGCCTGTTCTGCTCCCCACTGCCTCTGGTGAATCCTCTCACCCACCTCACCCCCCACACCTCTGGCCTACACCCCAGCTCTTGGATGCATAAATAAATCTTTAAAAAAAATTAGATTCCACTCAAAAAGAAAAAGGTTGTGGCTTCCAAATGGATTAGACTTGACAACTTGTGGCTTAACAGTGTCGTGTCATTTACTTGGGAAGAAAAGCAGATCCTGGAACAAATTACTTCACTTTTGCCCTGTCAGGTCTTCGGAGTTTTGTTCTTTGTAGAAAACGTAATGATTTCAAATATTTCATTAATATTGCCAAGATCAAGAATATTATTTTTTAAAGTTTTATTTTTTATTTATGCATACAAGCTGGGGTGCAGGTCAGAAGTGTGGCGGGTGAGAGGATTCACCAGAGACAGAGTGAGGAGCAGAACAGGTGTATCTACTGAAATACACCGCTGAGGGGAGCAGCAGGTGAGACAGCAGAGATCTGCTGTGCCATGTGGGAATCTCCCTGGCCGGGGATTGAACTCGCGCTGCAGTGGCTGTGGATCGCTTCATAGGCTGAGACTTAACCCGTTGGGCCACCAGGGAGGCCCAGGAATATTATTTTTTTTTAAACTTTTTGTGAGGTAACTTTGGTTTGCAACACTGTGTATGAATTAGGGGTGTTTAGATGTTACAACTCACCCCCAGGCCCCCCATAACATTCCACCACAGTTCTCCCCGCCACTCTGGTAGTCTCAATTCTAGTGGGATTTCTAGGGTTTAATTTTGTCTGATTTCCCGCTTATATTCCACACACAAGTGAAATCATGCAAAAACCAGTAATATTTTTAACTTCCAATGTGAAGTTTCAAGTCTGTGGACTCAGAGCAGGGCATTCAAGCCACTTAAAGGCATCCCAAGGCTCTTCTGCTCCATGCACTCAGGACTGAAGACATCATTTTGTATTTTTGTAAAACTATAGTCTTAAGAGCATTAACTTAGAAATGATCAGGTAATTGTTGAACATTCTGTGCTTAAAATTCACCTCCATATTTCTCCTTTGATAACATTATGTATTGCTGCCTCAGTTAATTCCATTTTCAGGACGTCTGAAACCTGATTCCTTAGTAAACAGGCTGCTGTGTTGTGTGCTTCATGCCTCTATTTCTGTGTCACCTCATAAATTATTTACTATTTTACAGCTGTTTGTGACTTTCTTCTCCAGGGTGTATATATAAAAAGAGTATTTGCTATCAACCAAATTAAGTCAGAACGAAAACAGCACCCAACCAACCGTCCTAGAGCTAATTTACGTTGCAATCATTCATCCCAACCACTGTGTATAGGAGAAAATGCATTTTTTTGTTTAGAAAACCAATTCTCCAACACATTCAGTGTTTAAACACTTCTAGTTTATCTGCAAAGAGAACACTATTTTGGTTTGCAATTTTTCTGTATTTAACTTTCTTCACCTCTTTTTATTGATGGATCCCTGGTGGAAATTATGAATTAAGAAATCCCAGACATCAACTAAAAAACTCAGAAATCTGGCTTGAAGTCTAAGAACTCTTTGCTGTCTAAGAGAGGGTAAAGATTACACTTACAGCTGGTATCATGAAAAAGCATCATTGCAGTTTATTTTATAATACTTCGAATTTATGGGAATAACTTAATTCTACATCAGAAGTCAATTCAATAAGGAATTTGGAAAGCATAAACAAGAAAGACCCGGATTGCCCTGGGACTACACAACTCAGCACAGTTCTAGGCACCTTGATTCTAGAACAAGGACAAAAACTGAAGAATGCATGACAAAAGCAGTTCTCAAGTTCCAGGCGCTCCGAGGCCCTCCCCAAACTGTATACCCAAAGTTGTGTAGTGTGTGCACGAGTTTTCTGGGGGAGGTCCCTTAACTTTAATCAACTTGTAAAGGGGCCCAAACAGTACATGATTTAATTCTAATGTCCGCCTCCATATATGCAGAAGTTTACTTTTGCACATCCAAGAGTCAATGTTCATACAAAGAGGGCAGAAAACAAAAGTCACTCGCAAAGACTGGCCAAGGGAAAAGCCAAGTGTTATTTACTTTAGAAGTTTAGTAACGCCCGGTTTACAGCAGGGAAATGGGGCTGTAAGTGGTAACATAAGCTGGAAGCAAGGACACTCCTATGGGATGTTTCTAGTCCTTAGAGAAACCAAATTTTAGTACAAATAAGCAATAGCGGCAATTTAACTCAAGTCCAATTTTCAGTTGCTGCATATTAACAACTTAATTTTTATTTCTGAGTATCACAAACTTCAATCAGAATACTTTTAAAAAATATTATTCTGCATGCATTTAACAAATCCGACAAAGGACATGTATCCAGTTTACTTGCACTGTAGCTATGAAGTTTTAACTGAACAGCCACTTAACATGTATTTAAAATCATTAAGTACAGGAACAATGAAAACATCAATACATTAATCTGATGGCCTCCTACCCTATGCACATGTTCATGTAACACTACTGGTAATTACCCTGGCGAATAGGCAAGATGTAGATGGAGGAATCCTCTCCCTAAAAAGCACGTTGAAGGGATTAAATGTCGTCGTCGTCGTCGTCATCGTCGTCGTCATCGCTACTGAGGACAAAGCTGCTGCCTGTGGACAGGGGTCCCTCCTCCTTAGGGTCCCCCACACCGCCCACACTCCCCCTCTCATCAGAGTCGCCAAACAGCTTCTCGCTGGAATCGTCATCTTCGAATGTGTACAGCTTGTCATCGACGTCTTCATCCTCCTTTTCGTCTGACTCTTCGAACAGCTTCTCATCTGCATCTTCCTCCTTTTCATCTGCCTCTTCTTCGCCCTCTTTTTCATCAGATTCATCATCAAATACTTTCTCATATGTATCCTCCTCCTCTTCCTTTTCATCTGACTCTTGGTCAAAGTCTCTCTCAGAGCCTTCCTCATCTAGCACATTTTCAGAGCTGTCATCATCAAACTCTGATCTTGCAGAGTCATTTTCTTCTAGATCTTTTTCGAGAATGTTTTCATTAAACTCCTTGTCAGCGTCATCTTCATCAAAATCTTTTCCAAGACCATTCTCTTCGAATTCTTTCTCAGAGCCACCTTCAACATGCTTCTCAGAGCAGTCTTCAGATTCTCCTTCTGAGGCATCTTCTTCAGACTCCTTCGGGGGGCTATCGTCTTTCTCCTCGTCAGGACCATCTTCTTCAGACCCCTTTTCAATGCCATTCTCCTCATAATCATTCTTGAGTCTCTTCTTTTCTGATTCTTTTTCAGGGCCATTCTCTTTAGCTTCTTTTTTAGGACTGCCCTCGTTAAACTCTATTCCCACACTGCTTTCTCCAGATTCTCTTTCAGGGCCGTCTTCATCACGCTTTCTTTTCAGGCAGCCTTCCTCAGACTGACTCTCGAGGCAGCCTTCTTCAAATTTTTTGGAGGGACAGCTTTCTTCAGCCACCTGTTCAGGGCCACCTTCTTTAGAATTTTTTCCAGCTGCATCTTCTTCAAATTCTCCTCCATCTTCTGCTTTTTCAAATTTCTTTTCCTCCATGGGTTCTTCAAATGCCATGTCACTTGTGCCTTCTTGAGCATTCACTTTAGAGCTGCTAGGGTGCTCAGAAAAATGCCTCACTCTGGAAGGTCCTGCCCTTTCTGAAGCACAGACAGAATTTGAACGCTGAAGGCCTCTGCTGGCTTCAGGAGCATTGAGGAAAGCCTCCCATCCTCTCAGCCTTTCCTCCCTTTCTCTTGTGGTCTCTTCCACCTGTGCGTAAGTGTAAACTGTCATTAAAATCAGTTTTAGACAAAAAACAGCAATAATGTCTAAGTATCCCTACTATCAACAGAAGCACCCTGATTTTACAAGGCGCGTCTTCTCAGGTAACGGGAGCAATCCCCTAGCTTCAGTTTTCAACTTTACACTTTGATTTACTAGGCTTCAACTGTAAACAAGATCGCTTAAATAAATGCTGAACACCACAGAACTACAGAAATGTCTCATCAATTAAAAAGTTGGTATTTCAGCTCTGGCTGTACTTTATAACACAGAAAGGAATAGCAATGTTTTGGTTTAATGAGTTCTTACTACTATTCTAAGCAATCCTCAAAAATTCAGACTTACAAATTCAGAGACCGAAATATTTTTCTCTTTACCTTCTGAGTGCAAAGTATTATTTAAAAAAAGTATTGTTACATTACACAGATTAAACAGAACCCAAAACTTAGTTGAAGGACTGCTAGATTAGTAGCTGTTTGTGATGAAACAATGCACATGCTCCTGACAGCTGCAGCGTTTACCTGGTAATCTGTAGTCCCATCCCAAGCTTCCGCTGTGATCTGACGGCCACCAAACCACCTTCCATCAAGGGTTTGAATGCAGTAATCAGCTTCCTCTGGATCCCTAAAGGACACAGAGGCCACTCCATCTGGGTGTCTCTGTAAACACAAAAGAAGAGAAAGAAGGGGAGGGAAGGGTAAGGAAGGGACGGAGGGAATCAAAGAGGGAAAGAAGAGAGAAAGGAAACCAAAGTCAAAAAAAACATACACACTTGACAGCAGCTAAGCAGTAAATGTTCTATACTTTAACATTTCTGTATAAAGTCTTTTCTTCCCTAGCTGCTTCTTTAGCTGAATCTTGTTTAGCAAGAACCAAACCCGATGCCCTTGGAAATGCTTCTACTGACAACACTGTCTAGCTAAAGGCAAGAAAATAGACTTGCTAAGAGTATGGAGGCTGAAATGAAATAGCCCTGTAATTAAATTCTGGCTCTGCCATTTACCAGTTCAGTGACCTTGAGCCAGGCGTCCAACTTCCAGTTTCAGCTTTCTCATCTGTGAAATGGGTATAATAGTACCTACCTACCTCAAAGGGTTGTGAAGATCAAATGAGAGCACCTGTCAAGTAGCTTGTAGCACCCACTCAATAAATGGTGCCTTTAATTATTTGTCGATTTGAGAAATTAAAAAAAGGTGAGATGGGGAACATACAGGAAGATACTCTTCTGATTGTTCTCCAAATTCAGAAGAGAAAAAATCACAAAGGGGAAATGTGGGCAATAGGGAACCATAAGGTTCCATCCATTTTTCTCGTACTTTTTTACACTTGACCAGCTATTCCAAACTGATCTCTAAACCGATGATGCCGAGACTTAGCACACATGCAAAGCCTAGTAGAGCCATGACCTGTAAGCCAGGCCCATGGGGTTCCTGCTAAGGGATGATTCCCACTAGACAGCAGACCAGCTCCACACAGCGTCATCTGAAACTGGAGGGCACACTGACATCTGGTGATAACTTAGTAAACCGAAGACTCATTGCTTTAGGAATCATTTGTCCCAGCCGTGAACTCACATCAAAGAGAAGGAGCTTCCTAATTTGTCCAAACTTTGCACACTCTACCCGAAGGTCTTCCCTGATCTCATTCAGCACCAATGGATCATCCTGCAAAAAGGCACATGGTTAAAACAGGTCTGCCTCCCTTTTTTCAGGTACAAATCCCGAGAATCAACTTTCTCTGGCTTTAACAAACCAACAAATAACAAAAGGTTTGTCTGCAGTCTGCAAAATTTAAGAAAAATCAAAATCAAATGAAGCCAGATCACCACAACTCTTGCTACTACAGGTGTCCCCGCCTGAAGAGGGAGGAAATGTACGAGGGGGGCGGGCAGCAACAGGAGTGTGCGGTGGCAAAGGAGAGGAAGGGAGGTGGGACCGGAAATCCCAAAGAATGGCTGCTGGGAGGGCAGAAGCGCCACGGACACACGAAGCCCGAGGCTGCGAGTTCCTCCACTCCGCGTGCGTGTCACGACAGCCACGAGAGCCCTTCGCTTCGGGTTTCGCATAGACACCCATTTACAGAAATGCTGTAATGGAGAAAGAGATCCCACGTTTTTCGTGCTTCCAAGAGTCCGTTTTGATTCACAGGGTAAACCTCCCATAATGCATTCATGTTCTTCTCATCTCCTACCACATTGCAACCGATTCACACAAATAAGGAGTGTTATTTGGCACATAATAAAAAACATTTTCAGTTATTGTTTTCTTGTAACTACAAGTCTATTTAAGAACACTCAAGCACTGCTACATCTAGTTGTCTTGAGTGCAAGCAACTCTCCCCCCAGTAACAAAAGGATTTAAGACGCCCTGTGAGAATTAAGAAATCTTTCAAGTCCAATCCACAATAAAGGCTCAGAAAAAGTTACACTATCAACTTGAATTTCAATTACATACAAATATTCTCATAGATGAGAATATCCTATATACACATTTCTAGTAGACTTACACTTTTTAGGAAACATTTCATCTCACAGGTTTTTCTTTTTCTTAAAAAAAGATTTACTTATTTATGCATACAAGCTGGGGTACAGACCAGAGGTGTGGGGCGGTGAGAGGGTTCACCAGAGACAGAGTGGGGAGCAGAACTGGCAGATCGACGGAAACACACTGCTGAGGGGAGCAGCGGTCAAGGCAGGAGAGGTCTGCCGCACCATGTGGGAATCTCCCCAGCCGGGCATCGAACGCGAGTCGCAGCCGCGCGGCGCTTAACCGCTGCACCACCAGGGAGGCCAGTGTTTTATTTTTCTTACCAACTAAAGAGGAACTGTAAAGAACTCCCAAAGTTCTCTCAAAAAGCAAAAACTGATAGCTAAAGAAATGCAATTTAAACTCAAAAATATTAAAGTTCTACAAATCTGAGACTTCTGAAACTATAGCCGGCAGGACCCAGCATTTCTCCTTCTGAAGATGTCTAATTTGGGAGAAGATGCCAATTTGTTTCACAGAAAATGATCAGACCTGAGAGGAATGGGGACTGGAGTGTAACAGTGATTTGGTGCAGTCACATGCGGGCTTTTGGGGGCTGGTGGGGGTGTACGGTCAGCACCCCTCACTGTCTGCTTTCAGAAGACGGACCCTTGTTTTACTAGTTCACAGTTCAAGGCAGTCTTTTACACATAGAGAACAGCCAACAAAAAATTTTTTCAGAGCTTGATAAACTAATTCTGACACTTATTTGCCAAGGGAAAGCAAAATTTTATTAAAAACAAACAAAATTGGGGGGGTGGGGGGAGGGGAGGATAAGGGCACAAAATGGAAGAGAGGAGAATACAGGGGACCATGGAGATGGATCACGGGTGAATTGGTGGTGGGCTACCCAAGGGGAATACAAAATGTAAAAGACATAAATAACAATAAAAAAAAAAGAAAACAAAAAAAAACCCCTAATTGTATTCCCAGCAAACAAAACAAACAAACAAACAAACAAAATTCTTTCATCTTATTTAACACATCTTAAATTTAAGCATGATTCCACCATGGAAGGGAGAATCACCTTCTTAATTTCTATATCAAAACCTCCAGGTATCATGGCAGAAGCATCTAAAGAGAAAACCTCATCTGTAAAGGTGCTAAAAGAGAAATATTTATCCACTGGGTGAATGAGTAACAGGGGATTCATTCGATCTTTCTCTTATCTTTTCTTCATATAAATGTTGAGGGTCTATTAATAAACATACACTAAGGGCCTACTGTGTGCCAGTCACAACCCAAATACTGGGGACATTAATAGTGAACAAGGTAGAGCCCTTGCTGGCTTTTTGAAGGAAAGAATATTTGTAAAGTTAGGAAAACTAAGTCTCTCCAGGTTGACAGCTAGACTCAAATTAGGTGTCTCGACGGGCAAGACAGGAGGCAAAAACAAAAACAGATGTCATTACACAATGAATTCTACTTGCAGAGGTTCCAGAAAATCTGAATTAAATTTCAAGCATTAGGAGTATAGAATGTATGAATCAAAGACCTTGAAAGTCACAGAAATGAATAGGTCACCTAATAAAAACAACAACAAAAAAAACCCCGACTATTTACAAGGGGGCGAAAACATGATCAGTCACAGGAGATTTCGGAGTTGGACCCAGTGGACCCAGCTACACATTCCTGTCAAAGTCCCACCTGGCAAGACCAGTTTTCAAAAAGCATCTAGTGTGCATATGTACATGTGAGTTACTTTAACATAGTTTATTATCAATGCAAGTCTAAAGCAGCTGTTAGATTTCAAGAGTCTTCAGGATTCTAGTCCAGAGAGACATCAAACAACATTATAAATAGACCGCATATCTTCCCAATGACCTCAAATGATGCAGAGCCCACAGGTGCCCGGTAAACCCTACACGTCACTCTTGGCCGGGATGGCACTCAACAGACCATTCGGGAGGCCCCTTGTAAGGGGGCTAAATATTGCCAGCTGACTCTGTTCAAATGCACAAAAGTAACAAGAGTGGGTTGGGTTGCAACCAGATCATTTGTAAATCTGGAATTTTCCACTTTCTTTCATATGTGTTACTTGTTATCATTAACTTCAGAATGCAGCAGAGAATCAAGAACTATTCTTCCATGAGTAATGCCACTGGTCGAGGCCAAAAGACAGAGATAAGACAAGGAGGCAGAACGCAACACATTGCACCCTGACATGAGACAGCAATCCCTGTTCCTTAAACCTCTCTAGTAGCTCCTCTCACTTACTCACTTTTAGTTGCTGTTCTCAGAATTTTACGTGGACATTAAGTATTAGAAAATCCTCTAATAACTACACTAAAGTTTCATAAAAATTAGGTCCTGAGAAACACCTTCCACTACGTAAACATCAGGGGCTTTATTTCATTAAACTGAGAATTTTTAAGGATCAAACTTTTAGCACCAAAGCAAAATTTTCATTGACACATGTAAGACTGGTCCTCTCCACCGAAATCAGTCTACTTGCACAGCACTCAAAACCAGCAGCTCCCACAAACCTTTACTGATTATATTTTAATGATTTTCCACACCTAGTAGCTGCCGTTTGGAGCCATCGAATGGGTATTAAACAGTCTTACCAGTGATACAATTAACACTTTGTGTGCCGGTGTCCTTTAAATTTACCAGCCCTTGGAGCCGGCCATTTTCTGTGCCACCGCACAAATGGTATAAGCATTCAATAAAACACACACAATTCCTGAACTACTGGATATTAAAAAAACTGTAATATCTCTCATAAAACACCATACACTTTCACCAAAACAATGTGTAAAGCTTCTAGACTGAGTACGATCAAAGAAATAGCTTCTAATAGTTCCAAATAAATCCACCGTGGCGTGAAAAACCAGACACTAGATGAACACGTATCAATATATGAGTGGCCACCAGATACTGGTGACAAAAACACGTACTAATACATGAGTGGACCACAGAGTGTTAAAAGAATGCTGGGCTAAATGCAGGAGGATCTGAAAACTTAGATCGATTGATTCTTGACTGCATTTTCCTGCCCTGCCTACTGGAGGGGCACATAGGATGTGCTATGAGAAAGACAGGGTGAGGGGAGCATTGGACTCTCTCTCTCTCTCTCTTTTTTTTTAAAGGTTTATTTATGTATACAAGAACTGGGGTGTAGGCCAGAGGTGTGGGGAGGTGAGAGGATTCACAAGAGACAGAGCAGGGAGAACAGGCAGATCGACTGAAATACACTGTAGAAGGGAGCCGCGGGCCAGACAGGAGTGGTCTGCTGCGCCATGTGGGTCAGCTCCCTGGCTGGGGGATCAAACTGGTGATAGCTTAAGAGTGCTGAGACTTCAACCCCTGCACCACCAGGGAGGCCCTGGGCTCTCTTTAAGGCAAGCATGTCACTGTTTCTATCAATAACTGCCCCCTACCTCAAAATCCATAGGATGAAACATATTTTTGATGATGACAACTCGCTCATGGCGCATTCGAGATGGTCCAGCTTTTCTCTCAGGTCTCCAATCCAACTGCCTAATGCAACAAAGAAGTAACAAGAAATTGTGAATTTTGTTTCATACTTGCTGGAGAGAGGAAAAAAATGAATATAATCCTTTATTGAGAATTTAATTATGATATTTGATTCCAAAACAACGTGTATTAGTCACCATCCCACTCAGAGAACTCTCCGAAATAAAAATAATGGGCAGGTAAAAGAATGATCCAGTATCTGAAATTCCCAGGATATATTTTTTTTCCAGAACTGCTGCTTGATTACAAATATTTCAATGAGAGTCCTGGAAATTGCTGCTTAGTTAGTACTTACACTCTAAGGGCTAAAAACTGTTCAAGCTATGTATTGGTTTTTAGGTATTTTATGATTTTAAAGAACAAACTGCGTTCAAACATGTAAAACTATTCACTGTTACTATCTTAAATTTTACTGTTACTTTCACAATATGCAGGTATCTATCTCACCTGTTCCTGTAAACGCTGTAGGACAGCACAACTACCTGCTGTTAGATCATTCTGTCACTGGCCCATGCATAGTGTTAGAGATGCCACTAGAACTCACTCCAACAACAAAAAAAGCACTTACTGCTTTAAAACACTTTACCCCTTAAAGCACTTACTTACTTAAAACTAGTATATTTCAAAAAGCATATTAACCACATAGAAACCTGATGATAGCACACATAGCACGTATGATGAAGCTATCATTTCTAATTCCTACTAACAAATTTGTACACAAGAATTCAAGTTCCAGATGTAGCAGAGGTTCAATCCACATCAAAAATGAACTTTGGTACACTAGCTTGCTCTATGTTATTTAATGTGGTGTCCAACGTTTTTCTGAAGAGATGGTTCTTTTACCTTATTTAAACCCCATTACATGAACATCCCAGAAAATGAAAACCGCCACTGTCAAATCATCCTAATGTATATACAAAAGGTTCCTGATGATCGAATGACATTCTTTTAAAAATAACTTGTAGGCATACTCAATGGAACAAAACTAGGTGGCTCTTTTAAAAAGGGAAAAAAAACCACAAACTTTTGCTGCAGAGACAATTTCTTCTTGTAGTCTTTGCACTTCTTCTTCTTCTTTGAGGCGTCATATTCCCCCTTCAGTTGAAACTTTGCCACCTCAACATGTAATTTGTATCCTCTAATTTCATCTTCATCCAAGAGTTTCAATGCGAGTTCCACAGATTCCCTCTTTATAAAAGTAAAACAAGGTATAGCCAGCAAGTTACGTAGTAAAATAAAACTTCAGTTCTTTCAGCTAAATAATGACTATACCTGCAATAAAGACTGGATAACTGCCTATTTTGAGATAAAGAACTCTACAATGTACCACAAAATCTGTGTTGAAGACAGAGATGACCCCCACCAGCTGTGTGAACTTGAGCAAGTTATTTAAGCTCCCTGAGCCTCAATTTCTTCACCTGTAAAAGGCAACAGTAATGCCTTCATTGGAGGGCTCTTGACAAAATTAAGTGGAGTACTGTATGTAAAGGCTCTTAGTGATTGGCAGATGGCAGATGCTCAGTGAACGCTCTCTACTGGAAGAGCAGTATTGCCTCTTGGAGTCTCATTTTCTCATCTGCAGAATGCGGCAAAAGGACTTGCGTGAGTTCTACGGTGCATTCCAAGTTTTAAAATTCTTCTAACACTCGAAAGACTAGAGGAACTGGGAATAGTACAGTCAGCCTTTAACGTTTTGTTCACCAACTAAAATGTAGGTCTGCAATAGACTGAGAAGTAAAAGATGATTACCCAGGGGCCTGTACATGAAACACATTTGTGGATTCTAGGGCTGACAGAAAGGGAGTTGCTGTCAGCCTTACACAAAGTTGAAGACCTGAGGACCTGAGATCAGAGAAGGATGATTCAACTCAGCTACACACAAATACAGATCCTGGAGCAATTAACTATATTCTTCTGGAACTCAATTTATTGGTTTGCCAATCTGGGTCATAAACTGTACATACAGTTTCCCCAAAGCTCTTTTTCTCAAAAAATTTTAAAATCCAATCAAACCCCTTAGGAATCTGTTCCTAGATTTTTAATAATCTTTGAAGCACTTGTAAAACTCTCAAATTCCTTCCATGTAAAAATTACGTAACTCCTTTCCTACAACAGTCATCCTCATGCCCCATCATCCCCACCATGCTCAGGAACCAGGCCCAATGCCCACCTCCCAAAAAGCTGTCAGGTTAATCCCACCCCCTTCCAGCCCCACTAGAATGCTGCAGACTCACAACACACCCCTGGTGCTTATACTGCTGTATCACTTTGATTTTACTTTACAGTCATTTTCAGCTCCCATGACAAATGTCCATGTCATCACCATGCCCATTTCTTTTGCACCCCGTGATAATGTGAAACACAAGCTCCTAAGGCGATAGCTGTTCCAGGAATGATGGCAACCTTGACACTGTGCTCTCCCTGAGACAACTTCTAGTATCACGTACACACAGTTCTGCAAATTTGTTACTGCCGTTTTCTTTTCTTCTATTCAGAAACTATTTCAGAATGGGGGGCATAAGCCATCATCTCCTTTATGGTCTAATTCAGGAGTCAGAAAACTTCTTTTGTAAACAACTAGTCAGTAAATATATTAAAGCTTTGTGGGCCACACGGTCTATGCTGCAACCACACAACCCTGATGTTGAAATATGAAAGCAGTTATTATATAACTGTGTAAATCAACCAGTGTGGCTGTGTCCCAATAAAACTTTATTTATAAAGCGGGTACAGGGTTGGAGTTTGCTGAACCCTGGTCAGCAATTTGCTCCAACAGGCAAATAAAATGTTTTCTTTGGGGATTTTTAAAACCTAAATTGATTCTGAGTTGATTACATGTGAAAATTCCTAGAGGTCTTTGCAATAAGAATCTTTTTAATACAAAGGACGTTTGACTTGACAACATATTTTTTCATAAAGACCACCAAAAGCCTTACCAGTGGGACACCCACAGGCACAAACTGAAATTTCTGTTCTCTTCATGCCCTGTTTTGAATAGTTCTTGGTTTTGCTTTTCACCTATACAGAATTAAAGTCCTGGTTCCTGGGTTAAAAATTGAGATTCAAGCAAATTATCTGATCATGTAACTAACCTTCAAATAACAGCAAAGCCCATCGCCTTTAAGGTTTCCTTGATTATCTTTGTAAAGCTTGACCTTAAATTCTTCTGTTTGAGGATCTCTCATAATAATGCCAAATTTGGACATGAGCTGTATAAATTCATCCACTGTGATGTCTGGAGGCAAACCTGTAACATCAGGGGGAAAACTGATACAGGTGTTCTACAACGAAGATAAGAGATCAAACACACATTAAAACACGCTTGCTTAAGCTTTGTATCACTGAATCTGAAGGGGGAAAGTGCGGAAAGTTACTTTAAGCACACAAAAAGAATGGCATGCAAAATTTCATACCCTAAATTTCTCTTCGTTTTGTAATAACATTCTTTATGTATATAAAGAGCTAAACAAAAAATGACACAATGATAGACTTTAGAGATATTGAAAACTAAAATTCACTTTGTGAAAAATTTCTCTAATCAAGTATTTTCTATGCCAAATTGGTCTTATTTGGCGGGGAGGAGTGGGGAATTTTTTTACATCAGAAGGAAGTTTGAGCATTCTCACATGAAACTTGTTTCCATGGACTCCAAATTTGTCTTTAAAAATATACATACCAGATACATAAACATTTGTATTTCTGTCTTCTTCAACATGAAACCACCCTGCAAGTCAAAATGAATTAAATCAATTAATAAAGCACAAGAAAGTCTGAAATTTTAACAATGTGGCAGTTTCTCAAAAATTCCAGAAATTTTCTCTCACCCTTAAAAACAGGACAAACTAACTCAAATCACTGTCCAGTTTTCAAAGTATTTGGATCTTTTGATAGTTTCAGAGCTCTGTCTGAAAAACGATGGCTCACTTTCCTTGGCTCTTTGTGATTCTGATACTGCCTTAAAAAACTCATCCTGCACTGACTTTAGACTCTGGCATAAGTTGCTTCTGACTCCACTCTACTGAGCAAACATGCCCAAGCCAAAGCAAAACGGACTTTAGAAAACTCCCTATTGATAGCTGTTTTGCAAAGGGAGAAACTGAGGCACAGAATTGAAACAGCCCAAAAGTTAGTGCAAGAGACGACATACTAACCCGAATAATAATAAAAAACCCTCATTTTATGACTCCCTCAAAGCTATTATAAGCCTCCAAAGGGACTGGATATACACACTCACACTTTTAATTTTTATGTTCATGTTTTGCTAGTTAGATCCACTTGCCTGACTCGGTCTTTCTCTTTTCTCCCCTCTTTTTGGGATCACTGGGTTCAGGAGTTTTTCTTTGCGGAGGTTCCTCCACAGTCCTAGCACTCACATCTTGCACACTTGCAGTAGAGCTGGATGCACCATCATTAGAAAAGCCATAATTGGCCTGATAGGTTGCGATGAAATCTTCAGTTATCTAAAAAATTTCAGCATACACATACGTGGCCATTACAAAATTATTTCCCCCGATAAAGAACTTATACAGTGTTAAATTGCAGAATATTCAGAGAAACAACGTGGAAATGTTTCTGTAGATGACACTTGTGATTACAATGGCAAGAATACTTGCCATAGAAAACTGTAAAATGATAGAAAGTAATACAAAGGTATCTGGATTATGAATACAAACCATTAAGGCTTTTAGTGATGTTGGCACCTTTTCTAGTTGTTTCATTTATAAATTACTACCTCTATACAGTCCCCTTGACTAAGAGGACAAGCACAAATAACAAAGAAGTATTGGATAACAATGAAACAAAATAAGAGCCAATAGTCAACTAATATCCTAACAGAATCCATTTTTCTTTTACCATCTAGATGTACAAACGGTTATGTACACTAAAGACTTAAATATCTATGCAGCGAACACATAGAATAGTACTCCGACTTAGTGTATAAAGAATGAGGCTAACAATTATAACATTAAATAATGAACTACTTTAATCACAGTCATCCAGTGTCAGAACACATTAAGAACAAATCCTCATGGCTTTCAAGGGGAACAAAAGGCACAATTGCACAATGGAAGAAATGTAGTTATATCTTCATGCCAATCAATGTTGGGCACAGGTAGGGATAGGGAAATTTTTAAACCCCAAGTTTCAAGAGATATGGGCTTCCACAACCTGAAAGATAGTCACAAATTAATGCCTTATAGAATACTGTAAAAATCCTCAGAAGCCCGAAGAAACTACATCTGTACTCTACTGGCATTACCTGTACACAGGGAAACACTAAACCTAACAATCTGGAAGGAATGGAATATATACACAAAATAACAAAGAGAAAAGCAGAAACAAATATTTTTAAATAAGTCAATTACACAATGAAAACATAGTGGTTTGTATTGGTTATTCTTTTTTCCCCACCCCTATGAAGCCCATTAAACTTTTACCAAAAAGTTTACACAACCAAGTTTAACACCAGCTATTTTACTTTTCCAAGCGAACACAAAATACTTAACAATCCCCAAGTCCTCTAAACCAATACACAGATCTTTACCACCCATCACCTTGGCACCTTCAGTCCTATCCTGTGGCCACATGTTTCAAACATACAGGCCTAGAGACAGCATTCATTAAGAAAGTCAAAAGACACAAAACTCAATCCATGAAGACATATGAATGGCTACTTTCCTTCTCTTTAGTCAAGAGGATGCAATTTTCACATAGGACCTAGGATCAGTGAGGTTGGCTACCTGCGAGTAACACCTACTAAATTTGCTTGTGTTTTTCCTCTTTGCATAAAAAGCAGTCACCAACGTAACAGCCAACTGTGACCTTCAGAGTTTAGTCAATTAGGTATTCAAGAGGCTTAAGAATCAAACACATTTCAGACATCTTTCTGAAGATCTGGGTTCCTTTACACATCTGTTCGGCCACAGACACAACAAAAAGAAACGTCACTATCCGTGAGGTCTCTAACCCAGGACCTCCGCAGAGGAAACGGGCCAGGAGCGCCCCCCGAGGCTGGCCAGGCGGGCCCCGCTCCGCAGAGGCGCCCGGGCCACTCTCTTACCTTGGGGAACCAAGCCTTCTTGTCCAGGTCCCACTCGTAGGGGGTGTCCGCCGGCGGCTGGCCGAAGGTCTCGCTTTCACCGCCCGGCTCCTTCTGGGTGTCACCGTCCTTGGGGTCTCCGTACAATTCTTGCATTCGCAGCTGCTCATCGAACTCATCGTTCCCTTCCAAGTTGTGGCCACTCATGTTGGCGACCTAGCCCGGGGCAGGGTCCAGGAGAGCGGACAGGCCGAGATGACGCCGGCGGGGAACACAGAGAAGAGCCGGTCGGCCCGCGCTCCGCCACCCCCACCCCCCACGGGCCCGCCTCCCCGCGGCGCCCCAGCAGCCCCCGGGAAGCCGGGGCCACCCGCCCGCCTCGCGCCCGCCGCCCCGCTCGGCCGCGCCGCCGCCCACCTGGCTCTCCCCTCCTCCCGGGCCTCGGCGCCGCCGCTGCGTCCAGGGCGCGGCGGGAGCGCACGCGCGCCGCCGCCGCCGCCGCCGCCGCCACCCACCGGGTCCGAGGCGACCGCGGCCCCCGCGGCCACGTCAAGGAAGTGCTGCAAAACCGAGGCCCGCTCAGGCGGACGCCGTCGCCATCGTCGGCGCGTCGCGACGTCCGGGTCGCGCCGACACGCCCACCATGGCGTCACCCAGAGCCGACGCGGGCCGGCGGCGCACAGCCCGGGGGCGGGGCGCCGGGGGGCACGCCGCGACCACGTGCCGACCCCCCTCCGCCTCAAGCGGGGCGCGGGGCCGCCGCGACGCCTGGGCCCCCGCGGGTGCCGCGCGCTCCGCGGCGAGCCCGGCCGGCTGCTCGAAGGCGAGGGATTAGCCCCGCTGGCCGGGCGGCGAGGCGGCGGCCGGACGCCGCCATCTTGGGAGTGGGCGGGCACGTCGCCGGGGTCCGCGGGCAGAAGACACGCGCCGCCTCCGCCCCCGCCCCTCCTCCGCGTGGGAAACAAGTCTTTCTTGTGCCCTTCTGATTCCCGTTGGGTGCGCGCAGGCTCGCGCTCCGCGCGGCGCCCACCACTGGGCCTGGTGCCCAGTGCATGTTGGATGGTTGCGGGAACGGGCGCATGCATGTGGGAACCGAGGATCGAACGCTCGACGGGTGGTGGGACCAACCTTTTTCCCCCCAAGTCTCAGCCCCCTCCTTCATGTCCGGGTACCTTTCTCCAGCAGGAGGTGGCCTGTGGGGAAAGGGACGCTGGGCCGCAGTTAGGGACCCGCTTCTGGGATTCAGCGATTGGGGGATTCGCAACCTGAAACTTACACTTGCACGTGTTAACACCAGCTTTACCCACCGATCGGCTTCGTTTTTTAAAATCTTTTTTAAGAAGGATGTAACAGCTTTCCCTCCAAATGGACGGCGCCCTCGTAACCCTACCCCCCACCCCACCCCCAGCCTAGATTACACCCGTTGCTGAAAATGAACATTTTTCTTTTTTTTTAATTTTTTTTAAAGATTTATTTTTTATTTATACATACAAGCTGGGGTACAGGCCAGAGACGCGGGGCAGCGAGAGGGCTCGCCAGAGACAGAGTGGGCAGCAGAACAGGCAGATCAGAAATACACTGCTGAGGGGAGCAGCGGGCAAGGCAGGAGAGGTCCGCCACGCGGGATTCTCCCCGGCCGGGCGTCGAACTCGCGTCGTCGCCGCCGCCGACAGCTCCACAGCGCAGCGCTCAACCTCTGCGCTGGGTCCAGCAGCCCCTTACCCTGGGAGGCCCTAAAAATGAACATTTTTCAACTGGGCAGATATTTATTGCGCACCCAACGAGTGCCGGGCACTGTGCTAGGCGCTGGCGACAAAGCATCCACACCACAGCGCAACGCAGCAGAGAGGCGCTCGCAGGGTTGGGAAATGATAGCAGTACTGGCTGCTGGAGAACTGTGTACTCAAACTTTTTGGTCTCAGGACCCTTTTGCACTTAAAATTATGATTGAAGACCAGAAAGGGTTTTCCTTTTTTTTTTTTTTGAGATATACTTATTTATACATACAAGCTGGGGTACAGGCCAGAGGCCTGGGGCAGCGAGAAGGTTCACCAGAGACAGAGCGGGGAGCAGAACAGGCAGATCAGAAATACACTGCTGAGGCGAGCAGCGGGCGAGGCAGGAGAGGTCTGCTGCACCATGTGGGATTCTCCCTGGCTGGGCGTCGGACTCGCGGGCTGCCAACAGCTCCACAGTGCAGCACTCAACCACTGCGCCACCAGGGAGGCCCCCGGAAAGGGTTTTCTTTATGGGGATAATATTTATCAATATTTGTCGCGCTAAAATTAAGATAGCTGTTTAAAAATACTAGTTCATTTAAAAGTAGCAGCAAGAAACCCATTATATATAAGCATAAATATAACAACCTAAATGTGAGTGGGGTAACGCGTCTCAGAAGAAATTATTTGTCCTATTCCCCTGACTTTCACATCTAAACATACCCTTTGAGTACTGGCCTGGTTTCAACCGCAACAGGGATTTTTAACTAGTAGCTTGGATGTTTGGCTTTTTTTCAATTGCATTTCTTATGAAGTTCTGGTTCTAGCGGAAACTCTTGGAGAGCTGAACTGGCCGGCATGTTTGTGATATAGGCAACAGGAGTTCTATTAGGCTCATTTAAACATTGCTAAGTATTTCTTCCCGGAACCAAAAATAGCGTACAGCTGCTTTCTGCAGTGTGGGATTGGGCTCACGTTTCATTCCTGAGCGGGCTCTCAGCATGGGTGATACTCGCTACACAGCCCTCCTGCCCCTCTCAGCAGGTGACCTAAAGGTTCCTTAAGCCTAGGTCCCCTGTGACAGCCACACTGACCCGAAGGCTGCCCAGAGGCCTGTGAGACCAGCCTGCGTTCTAAACTGAATTTGACTCACTGAGCCAATAAGAGCATCTCCCAGGAGTGTGAGTGAGGAACAGCAGAAATGGTCAGAGTAGTGCAGAAGTAGGGAGGCCCACACAGGAAAGGCAATAAGCAGAACAGTGGCTTGCTGTGGAGAAGTTGCCCAGGGCTGAGAGGACCCCAAGCATCTAGGGAGGCTCGCTGAGTCACCATACAGCAGGACGCGGAGTTGGAAGCTAAGCACCAAGTACCCCCAGTGGCATGCCAGAGCCCTGAGCATTTTAAACAACAGCATTGTTGCCACCAAGACCTGGTTCCTGTTGTCTCCCTAAGTGTTCACAGAATGAACTCCCTAATAACTGAGGTAGTCTGGCAGCATCTCTGACGTTGGAACTTATCTTTTTCAAGATTTTTTGCAAGTCACAGAAACACTAAAGGTATGGGGCAACAAGGGATGACCTTTATTATTATAAAGACAGTGGGTAGCTCCTGAAATTCCGGGACTGAATGTAGATGGGCCAGGTAAGGGGCTGCTGGACCCAGGAAGAGGAACCAGTTAGGGAACCCAGGCAGCAGCTTCTCTCTGAACATTCTTTTCCACCTTTTTCTCCTTGACCTCTGGAAGGGATGATCTGTGCTCTACTCTGAGCCTAGCAGACTGTGGCCTTCTTCAGGGATACATATGCATCACCATAGAAAAGTGGAGAGCACTTAGCCAGAGGTCACCTACCTGGCTTAGGAACTCTCTTAGGAAAATGACTGAACTATACCTTACTAGGTCATTTTTATATTAGGTTTCTACTGAGAACTTTTCGTTCATATTCTTAATGTTTTAAAACTCGAACCCCGTTGCTCCACCAGTTATTGTTCCATATTTTAACATATTGTTATTCTGGGCAGTGATTTTACTTGATTGTTACCCCAAACTAATTTAATTGCAAAGTAGATTTTAAAAAACTATTCCATTCAAGCTCTCTCTGCCCCAATTTCCTGTTACCTCAACACTCAGTGGAAAGAAAAGTAACTCCTGACAAAAAGATTCATGGTTCCCTGAGCTAAAATGGTTCAAACTGCAGAAATTCTCAAAACCCAGATTGGCTATTTTTAGCAGGTGTGCCAGGAGTAACCGTCTTGTAGCTCTTGCCGCTTCACTGATAAGACTTGCCCACTGGATATTTTGATTCTCCCTGTTTGTGACTGTGTCTTCCTGCTTTGTAGTCTATTATTACAACCCACTATTCTGAGTCTTGGATTAGGGCCAATCCCAAGCAGAACTGAGAATGGGAAAGTTGCTTTGCATGTGTCCCACCTCCCTGAGCATTTAGGACAATCTCCAAAGAAAGGAAATTTTCCACAATAACTTTTCTGCCATCACAATAGGCAGTATGAAAGAGGTTGTGGAGTTGGGGCCTGCTTGTAAGCTTTGCTCTCAGAAGGATAATCTGTTAAAGAGACCAGCCCTGGAAAAAAAAATCAAAGCCTGGAGCTTGAATCCCAATTCCCTATAAAACCATTTAGGGCACTATGTGAACTCAGCAACTTCAGTCACCCAGGGGTTGGTCCCTGAGAATGAAGAAAATGAAAGTTCTTTGAGCTCTAGTTTTAGCGGCTGCTAAAGGGCTCTCTTGGCCTTTGGAATCTGGCAATTTTATCACTTATTTCTAAATGATGAATTTTTACCCAGAGAAACAGTAAAAAAATGTTTTGGAGTTTTGTGACTTGAAAAGAACTTAGATTTTGGAATTAAAATGGATTATCAGTTATATTCTGTCAGAGTATTGTTTTCAGAATAAAAAGTTACACAAAGTCATTTAAAACTTTATTTCTTTTTATTTGTTTTCCCGCGCCGCCCCCCCCCCCCATTACAATGTCCAACTTAAAGCAATGCTAGCACAATATCGGCAACCCCACGGTAAGTAAACCACTTTTACAGAGTGTAAAGCCTAGTGTTTTTATGTGTGTGTGTGTGTGTGTGTGTGTATCCCCTTTTTGAGCCACATCATTAACAAAAGTTCACAACTACATAAGCCATTTAAAGAAAGCTCAAAACTACCAAAAGCACAACCAAAATCAAGTTTTTGGAAATACAGATTTATCTATAGTACCAAACATAGGCTTTAATTTGCTCCAGTAAAACATTTTCTGAAACCACAAATCTAAATCTGACACATCGATTGACAACAATTGTTTGGAATAACACCGATTAACAAGCTTGTGGCGTTAGCAAGTAGGAGCAGAGGACAGAAAATCAGAACCTTCCATCTGATTTCCAAGGGCAGAGATGAATTAGGTCAGACTCTACAGGACCTAGGCACACACTGGGTTTAATGACGTCGAGCGGGAGGAAGATCTACAAGCGCATACTCAGGTGATAAGGATTTCATGTACTTCTGCATTCTTCAGAAAGAGGGCACTGCTGACCACAAAAATATGAATTTCCTTAAAGGAATAAGTTCAGACTCGAGCAGACTGGCAGATTTTTCAGCAAGGGTCCTTCCCTGGGGCCCTCAAATGACGCCATAAACGGGACCACTTACTCTGCCTGTGAATAAGACATGTTCGGCACAATATTTGTCAAAGATAACTTTGTCCACTTATAATCACTGACAGTTGTAAGCAGAAGTGCATTAAGTCAGTAAGGGTTGACCCAGTATGCGAGCACCCCGTCCCAGATCCTTACTCAGTGCTTTCCATTCTCTGACCTTGAAGCATTTTCATGGCTGTTGCACAGCTTTCCTGATCATGGAATAGAGAAGAATGGAAAGGGCCAGTCATTCTGTGGGGGGGTTATTTTTTGGGACTTTATTTTTCAAGAAAACTGCAGAAATGTTTTCTCTCTCTTTGACCCCCTTTTCATATGCAAAACATAATCTCTAGATTTACACCACACAATAAACACAGATACAGTTTTAAGCTAATCACAGGCATATATGAGAAATTAGAAGCCTCAGAGATGTGGTGGAAAGAAATTCGATTTTAAGCTTCTTCTTGTTTATTTCACTTTCCCTCCTACTCAACCACCTGTAGGGACTCACTGACATACACAGACCTGTCTCTCTACATCTCCTGAAGCGTCGTTTTATTTAGAGAGCCCGGTAACGTTCACATTTGTACATTGAACAGAATCATGATTTGTCTTTTACTGCTAAGGCTCCTCAACGCCTAAGATTTCAACACAATTCACAAACAACAAAACTTCTGACACCATACACCTACGCACAGCTCAAAGTCAGTCAGACACACACCGGGAGGAAGAATCCCACTTTTAATTGAAAAGCTAGACTCTGTCCTCTTCCTGCCTCACATTGCACCCAGCAAACAAACCCACACCGAGCTGAGACACCTGTGAGTTCCCAGCGCCCGGGACCCTGCCCATTACTGCCAGGTTGTTAAGAGGGGTATCAGCGGCAGGAGGATTAGACACCTCTGGCCTGCAACAGAATAACTGAGCTTTAAAATGCTGCTGGAAGGTTTTGCTCAGCCAGTAAAGAGCAAAGGGATTTACACAGGAATTGCTGAAAGCCAGAACCCGAGAGAAAATGGTGACCATGAAATGAACAGCAGAGGGGTCTACGAAGGCTTGATAAGTGAAAGAGCGGTAGAGATACAGGAGGTGATTCGGAAGCCAGCAGAGCGCAAACAGAGCCACCAGCACCAAGACCGTTTTCGCAATTCTCTTCCGGGATTCAATCTGCAGGTGGAGGAAGGGGGAGGGGAGAGGAAAAAAAAAACGGCAAAAGAAAAAAATCATTTCACTGGCAGGGATTTTAAAAAACCACTCTCTAGCATCACATAGAAATTTACAGCTAAGAGGCTGGTGTCTCTTTGAATGTTGGGGGCTAACTGGGATGGGAGGAAGGTACTGTGGCTGTGGACAGAACACAGCAAGTTCATAATCCTAACCCATGACCTCTCGTATTGGGCTATGCCAGGAGGTGTCGAATGATCTCAAGAAGGGTTGTAGAATTCTCAAAATTTTAATTTTGTTAAAAAGTAGATGACATAGAACACCGCTTCCAGTTTTAGTCCTCAGCAGAAACTAAGTTGGAATATTCTTCTGGGTTTAAGAAAATTCTCAAGTTGGTACCAAAATGTTTTGTAAGGTACAGTCATTATCACCACTTAGTCAAAGAAATAAATACCAAAGTGCCATTCTTCATATAGGGAAATAATCCTACCTACCCAGTGATACAAGAAATAAACCAGGTTAAAAGAAGACATTGTGATCACAGACAGAGCAAAGATAACAGGGGCATTCAATATGCAACTTCAGCCCCACCCCAAAGCCCCCACTCTCCAGGTACTGATCTAGAGGTAAAGGGAATCATTCCCCCCCCACCCCCAAATGACCAAAATCCTGCTGTTGTTTTAATGAAATGGAACAATGTTTTGACAACCTTTTTATTCTGTTCATATTCAGTATGGAGAGTACACCTGTCTCTTGCAAAGGTCTTAATCAAGCTTCTGTGAGTCACTGTGTTCTCTTGCACTGGCACCTTATCCCCCGAGACCTCAGTTTGCTCAACCATGTGTATGCAGTTTGCACTGACTAAGTTCTGGCTTCCTGCCAGGTCTGGGTAGCACCCTGTGAAATCCTATCATTCTGTTACACTATTCCACGGGGTGATTACTTTTGATTGCCCCCAACTTTAGCTGTCCCCTCCCTAATAATAGTCCTGCCCTTTCTTGAATGTCTGCTGTGCTCCAGGAACTATGCTAAGGATTTCACATATGTCGTCCTGCCCTGGTCTTCACTTTACAGATTAGGAACCAGGCTCAGAGAGGTTGAGTAACTGGCTCAAAATGGCTCAGCTAGAATGTAATTGAGGAAATATTAAATCCTGGGTCTGACAGACTCCAGAGCCCAAGATCATAAAAAACATCCTCTAACTACCATTTATGTCTTGCCCACAGGGGCCAAAGTAGGAATTTTTCATCCGAATTCTTGCATGAGTTCTGATGAACACATACCTGCTTGCGGGCATGGCTTTGTTCTTCAGTAGGCATGTTCAAAGTGCTTTTGTAAAGTGTCTTAGCAATCAGAGAATAATAGACAGAGATAATAGAGAGAGGAATAATGTAGAACACTAAGAAACACAGCAGAGAGTGTATCTCTTGCAGGAGCCTCTCAGAAACAGGGTAAGAGGCACAGGCTTCAAATGTCATATTCTTGTTGGGATCTAGAAAAGTGTATACATTTGAAAATATAGCCTCTGGCAGAGCAATAATCATAGACCCAATCCAGACACAGCCAGCTTTGGCACAGGTCTTCAGGATGGCATTGGAGGGCTGTCGCTCCAGTGGCTTCACAACTGCCTTGTACCTAGAAACACATAATCATAGGCAAAGGTCAAAACAAATTCCAAATGACAGAATCAGAAGTGACCTTCAAGGTCACAAACCCATGGCTATAACCAAGTCCATGTTAACCAAGTGGAATAGGTTATGGTTTCAAATATACATAATCTATCCTAGTATTTTTTATTTATGCTAATCACCTTTCCCCTGAGTCACTAAAATGAGATATTCTGGGTTGCAATTTTACAGTTTTATGTGTAGATCCTCCGTTTAGAACAAATAGTCTCCAGCATGATTTTGTGTGATTGAGAGCAATTCGCTCCATGTGTATTACCTTAAGTGTTCTGAAAGACTTCCTTTTTGTATAAATGACTGAGGTTCAACCTGATTTTCCTTTCTTCGTGTGTGAGCAGTTATTAACCTTCCTAAAAAAGACTCCAGTGAATTTGTGCAGTAAAGAGGAAAGGGTTAACTTCTTCCCTGTTCCTAAGTGCTAATTTGTTGCTCAAGCCAAGCTATAGGTAGATTTAGGGTAAGTCAAGGGTAAAATCGGAAGCCCTGAGCCACTGCAAAAATGCCTCATTATTATGACAAATCCACCTTAAAATCTATAGCCTTTCAGTGAATCTGCTCTCAAACAGAATATCAAACCAGTCAAAGAAAAAATCCATAAAGCATACAGGCAAAGCTTTTTCTCCTCCCGGATTCCAGAATCTAAAGTAGCTATTCCTCTGGCATTGCCAGGAATTGATTACTTACAAGCTGCTTGCCGGCTTTTTAAAGCACCCTTTTTAACATTTGGAGTCTTAATTTCTTTTTTTCATACCTTCACATTCTACAATAGGAACACAGAAAAACAAAGTACTTAGACCGAAAAAATCCTGACAGAGTCTAAACACCTTGCCTGCCAGAGGTGCTCACACATGCTATCTTTAAGTACTAAAAGTCAGCCAGGATTAATTTGTTTCTCTGGTAACGAGAAGGTCACTGAATGCCTATAGAGAAAACTAATACAATTAAGTGATGACATTACATTGAGTTACCAGGGAGCCGAGAGCCTCTCCGTTTTTCTGCCATGAGTTAATTTCATGAATTTCAAATAAATGACATGCATGTATCTTTTTACATTTCGTCCGGGAGACAGTAAATGCATATGTGGCCAATTTCACACCAATGCCGATGTTTTAATATTGACAATATTGCACCACTAGGCTGCACTAATGTATAAAGCATGAATTGTTTTTCTTTTACACCTGCAACAATCTGTCTTACTTAATAAACTAGGGGGAAAAAACCCCACCGTTCAGTATTCTTTCAAGCAAACAATTACACATCAGATAGAATAGATTAGTCTTAAAGCATACAATTTCAACCTTGCTCCCAGGTTAATACAAGAATTTTAACATTCTTACACTAACTTTAATTTAAAATGCCCTCCCGGTTTTCCAATCTCACATCCAGGCTACAGAATGTGAGAAAAGCAGAATTAGTAGCCAGTGAATGCTGAGTACAAGCTTTCCTTTCTTTAGCATAATTTCACACCATGGCAAATATTACTAAGAGAAGAAACCCACCTGTCAGCGCTGAGAATTGTTAGCGTGAACACTGATACACCAACAGAAGTGAGCCGGATGAAAGACAGCACCTTGCAGCCAATTCTTCCGAACAACCACCCTTCTGCAAGATAGTGGGTGGCATCCACTGGCACACAAGTTAGCAGAAGTAAAAGATCTCCAAAAGCCAAGCTGGTGATGAAAATATTTGGCACTGTTTGCATGGACTTGGTCTTGAAAAACACTTTGATGAGAATAGCATTTCCAAGGATGCCCACTGAAATGATCACAGCATAAGTAATGTAGATGGCACACAGTACTTCTATTCCTGGAGAGTTGTCTCCGGTCCGTCCTTTATTTCTGGTATCATTAGGAACGGCAGGGCTTGACGATGATTCTGTGTCATTTGTGATTGAAATTAAAGTCTGATTAGGTGACTGAGGCTGTTTCTGAGACATGTCTTCTGAAGACTATGCCTGTAATGTTTCTTCAGCTCAGTTCAAGTGGAGTTGATTGTCACGTCTAGTGCCTACGTCTACTAGTCTAGTAACGTGATGGTAGAACAGAGCAGAATGGCAAGCAAATCCAAGACATCCAGATACTCCTTTCCTTCAGTTGTGCTGTGTCTCCCAGCATGCTTGGCTAAATGCTTACCGATCTGGCACTGAAAGGTGGGAGGTGGAGGAGTTTTATTGGCGTTTCCATGGCAGAAGGAGGGGGGTCTGGGAAATGCTCTGCAGTTGCTTGTTCTTCCCTGTTGGGGAATCTTATGACTACCCAGATATTCTAAATGATACTTAGTGTTTATTAGCAACACCCTGTTTTCCTATCCCACCACGAAGTTTTATGTAGATCTTGTCAAATTTTCACCTAGAACTCATTTCTTCCTCTGCAACCAGAAGATGGTTGAATGCATTTCCTTTTACATGATAAAAAAAAAAGTATGTGTGTCCCTTGAAGCACAAACTCGAATCCACTCCTCCAAATTTAATAGCAGAGGGCACTGAAGCAACAAATCCTTCACACTTTGACAGGGCTGATGGCACTTGCAAGGAGGACTAATTCAGGTGACCTGGGCTTATCACCTAGCTCTGACACGTGGTAATTCCAGTCGCGGTGCCTATTACACGGGCTGTGCTGTAGAAAAAGGGAAAACCTTTAGCAGATGAAAACCAGGCAAACCACCAGTTGCTTTGTCTCTAAGTGTCCTTAAAAAGTAGGGGGGCTGTCTCTCTTAATGCCATATATTTTTTAAAATGCTGCTGAGGGTAGCTCTCTTTACAAAGGCATTAAAAGGAAACTACTGGTTCCAAAACAAAATAATACAAAACACAGATGCCCCCGTCTTGACACAAAAGGCTGTGTAAGATTGAAAATCACTGTTTGCAAATGAGGGAATGCCTTAGGTTACTCCAGCGATAAAGGGCATGTAGATAATGTTTACATTAGACAAGGAAGCAGAGAACTAAGGCAATTACTTCAGCACCTGCAAGAGAAGCCCCTCAGTACAGAAAACGTTAAGTTTGTGCTTTAGGTGTGTGGCTGTGTGGTGGAGTGTGGTTTGGGACTAGTCAATTGTTTGAAGGTATTTGATAATATAATCTGCCAAGAAATAGTCTCTGAAATGATCACATCTAAAGGATTAATCTCGAAGCTAGGAGAAACTTTGTATAGTAAGCTGTTTGTAAATATATGCCTATTAGAATTAGTCTGGGAAGTGCAATGAAAACAACCCAGCAAAGTATTTGGCTAGCCAATGAACAGGACTAGCAAAGCAAAATTTCTCCTTCTGCTGACAAAAAAGGTGGGTTACATCCTATAGGGAATGTGACCTGGATGAATTGAGTCAATTCTCTGGTGAATCTGAGCTTGTCTTCAGCTACACCTACCATCCACCCTTTATGAGAAATCACCTTTATAATCGGAATCACTCAGCTAAACACATGTCTTTGATGGGGGTGGGGTGGAGGAGGGGACATTTGGATAGATCCAAATCCCTTAACTTCTAAGTATGCACACTTAAGGGATTTCATGCACTGGGCTGCCTCTTTAAGATAGGCTCTACAGAAACCACTCTATATGGTTCATATCTTTTTCTCCCAAAGCTGATGAAAACAAAATCTCTCCGAGTTCCCTGCATCTCATTTAGCAAAGAGCAAACAATATCTCCCAGTTCACTCCTCCGGCTGATGGCCACACAGCAAGTATTCAGTAAAAAACAAACCCTTGCATGTGATTTCCAAAATTATCTGAATTCCAGAGATCTCAGGCTTCTTCCATCAGCTGCAGTCACCAGCGCGCCTGTCCTTCCTCCGGCTTCCTTCTGGTCGCAAGAGGTCAGGAGAGAGCAGCGATTTTGGGGTGCTCCCGGAACAGAGGTGTTCTTGGATCTCTAGAATCCCTGAATAGCTGAGATGGAAACGACCTTAGAGACGAGGAAATTAAATCTTCTAATTTTTCAGAGGCAGAAAAGAGTCTGGGGTGGGGGTGGGGAGTATCTCGTGCAAACTCACAGGAGTATCCAGCAGCAGCGCTGCGACGAAACAGGTTCTCTCTGGCTTCTGAAAGGTTAAAAATCAGTGACAAGAAGAGCTGAAAACACTCAGTCCCTGACAGTGAGTCTTATTTGCTCATTTGGTACTGTGGATTTTGGTTTTCTGCCTGTAATATTAACCAAGGAACGAGAGATTTCCAGGCTATCAAGCCATTTTTGACAGCTAATTGACCTGTATCAGCTTGATAGTTACTTCTTTTACCTTATAATTCACCCACAAACATAACCATGTCCAGTCAATTGTTTGTTGTAAGGCACTTAGAATAGACAACATGATGAAATCCAATTTTTTAGTGCAAAATTGGTCAATATAATCACCCAGGTTTTCAAAACCAACAACTTGGTTATAGATTAAGCAATTGAAATACATTCCTAATGTAGCCTTTTAACTCAAAGGAAGTATTGGACCTCGAGCAAATAAATTACCAGTTTCCTGAAGTTGGGTTTCCTGCATCAGTCCAATTCAGTTAGTGTTATCAAAATCTCTTAAATCTCAGGGTGCTGAATGAATCCTTCTTTGCCTCTGAAGTGGTGGGGAGAGGGATTAGAAAACAGAGGCCAAGACAGGCTACAAATTTGGCTGGAAGATTCTCAGGCATTAGTTAAATAGGACTGTGCTTGTTAGATTTCGGCTTGCATCAGAATCACCTGGAAGACTTATTAAAAGACATTGCTGGGTCTCACCTCCAGAATTTCTAATCTGAGACGGATGGGGTGGGGTCTGGCCATTGGATGACTAGCAAGTTCCAAGGTGATACTGATGCTACTATTTGGGGTCCCCATGCCTAATTTTTAGGCTACAAAGAATCTAGTTGTTCAAGAGGAGCATGGCTTTTTCTGATAATTAAGGTCAAAGAGATATCTCTGTGGGTCTTCACTAAAGAAAAAAGAATTCTGTTATGTGATGGATGCTTCAGAAATTCCCCCTTAATATCTCAGTACCCCGTAAGCCAGATCTGCCAAACTCGTGGGAGCTGGTACTCAAATCAATGGGGCTACTTGAGGTGATCTTTTCAACGGGAGAAAAATGAAGTGGATAAACTTTCTGCTGATGACTCAAACACAAATTCTGTTTGTATACTTGAGAACTAAAAAAATGAATAACTGGAATCCTCGGCCTTAATTCTCTAACTACAGAAGCACCTTAAAATTTTTTTCTTAATTACTGGGAAAAGAACAAATTTTTTTTGCTGTACATTAGTATTAGGTTAGATCAATTTTTAAAAACGATTTATTTATTTATGCATACAGGAGCTGGGGTGTAGGCTAGAGGTGGGGTGGTGGTGGTGGTGAGAGGATTCACCAGAGACAGGGTGGGGAGCAGAACAGGCAGATCTACTGAAATCCACTGCTGAGGGGAGGAGCAGGGAGACAGGAGAGGTCTGCTGCGCCATGTGAGAAGCTCCCTGACTGGGGATCGAACTGGTGCTGCAGTGGCTGCGGACAGCTTCATAGTGCTGAGACTTAACACCCTGTGCCACCAGGGAGGCCTTAGGTTAGGTCAATTTTCAGAGGATAAAATTTGACTTGTGGGTGTATTTGGATCTATATAATAGTGATTCCTATTCTCACCAAGTTCTCTGTACTCCCTCATAATCTCTAGCCCCCAAATCTTATTGGTAAAATTTCATATTTCAGGGTGAGACTACAATTCATAATGGCCTCTGCAGAAACCAGGCAGAGAACAAATACAAACTATGTAATGGTAGGCTGCACAGAGAGTAGAAATTCCAACTGAATCTTTTAAGTGGAATTTTTCTGCTAAAAGCAAATTCTTGTTATGATTCAACTTAATGGGCTCCCTAAAAGTGCACAGCCATGTAGGCCATGCTCAGATTCAGGTGGCTTTATAGAGGCCTGATCTTCTTCTTGTCCACCCACAAATGCCTAACATTGAATGCTGTGGTCAATGTGGAGGTCTACGATTATAATAGACTGAGACAGTTTTCCATCAGATAAAATGTCTTGGCGTCTCGAATACTGAAGTTCAATCTATGAAGTAGATGTTATTTGTCATTTAATGCCCTTTTACCTTTCTTCTCAGTACACTTCGCTCTTTTTCTAGAACCTGTCATGTACCCATAATCACGTGTCCTATCCTCCCAGGGCTTCCTTTCAGTCTCTGAGAGGTTAATCTCTGCTAAGGTATTTCAAATCCATAAAGACCATACACTTATCATATGGCTCCACAATTCCTCTCTCAGGCAAACATCCAAAATAAATGAAAACTTTTGTTTACACAAAGACTTATATGTAAATGTACATGGAAGTGTTATTTATAAAAAACAACCGGGAAAACAACCTAAATAGTCATCATTAGCAAGTTGGGTAAACCAAACATGACTTACCCTACCAATAGGACAGTATCCGGCACTGACAAATACAGACTAATTTTTAAGACACAGTTCATTGGTTGTCAATTTTTTTATGCAACATGAATACTATAAATTACCATTTTGTGGCTATTTAATTACTAACATGAAAACTTTTTCATGATTGGTAATTTGTAGTGGGAATTGTCCCAAATAAAAATGGTAGAAATTGGGCCTCCCTGGTGGCGCAAGGTATTAAGTCTCAGCACTATGAAGTTCTAGCAGCTACTGTAGCAGGAGTTCGATCCCCAGCCAGGGAGCTAATCCACATGGCGCTGCAGACCTCTCCTGTCTCACCTGCTGTTTCTCAGCAGTGTATTTCAGTCAGTCTGCCTGTTCTGCTCCCCACTCTGTTTCTGATGAATCTTCTCACCCTCCTGCCTACACCCCAGCTCTTATATGCATAAATGAATAATTTTTTTAAAAATAAATGAAATAAAATCTTACTAGCTCTTACTTAGTAAAAAAATGGTGGAAATTGGGAATAGTATATTATCGGAGATACAAATGAATGCATGCATTTCAATTAATCTCCTCTCACTTTCACTGTAGGATTGAAATAAGTTGAGAGACCTGGTTTTCCTACACATTAGCACCAAGGGTCATGAGTTCAGACTGGTCCCTAATCCCAAATAAGAGCAAACAACTGATACATGTAACACATGGATGAATTTCAAATATATGCGATGAAAGGCACCAGACATCCTCTATGATTCCTTAATATGAAACTTCTAGAAAATATAAAATTATAACAGTAGAAAGTACATCAGTGGTTGCCTGGGTATGGGGATTGGGATATGGACAACTGCTAAGAAGCACAGGGAATGATGGAAGTGTTCTAAAACGATGATGGTGCATGACTGTATAAACTGATTACAACTCAAATGGGACCCAGCAAATAGGTGAATTTAGGGTATGTAAGTCATGATGCATGAAAGCAGAAAAATGAGGGGAAAACAGTAAGCCCTAGGCTAGATGCTGTAGGGGGAAAACAATGAGTTAGACATTTCTAGCCCTGGGGATGTGGGGAAGAGGAGCCTCACCAGTGCTGCTCTCTCTGGGCACCGAACTCCATCCAGACAAAGGCTTGAGCTCTGGGGAGACGCAGAGAACCGGCACCTGGCCTCAAAGAACTTAATGAGAGAAATTAGGGCACAAATCACGGGGAAACCTGTATTTCTCTGGCTCCTTCATGGACTTGCCCACACAGGATTTTTTGCTTCCTGCAAAGCCCACCAGCTCAAGCTCTCCGGGCAGCCCCCGGGAACAGAGGTCTCACCTACAGCTGTGCTTGTGTCAGCGGCAATTGTTTCATCTTTCCAGACCTTTCACCAGGTCTCCCCTGTGCTCCCGAACACGTCTATTCCCAAAGGCGCTGTTGCTGCTCCCCTGGTGCCCCCACCCTGCCCTCCAGTCTGCATGCCACTCTCCTGGACCGCACAGTCTTCCCCGCTGTTCCACCAAGCACAGCAGCCGTTCCCCTGTGGCCGCCACTGTTCTGCTGCACGCTGTCACCATGACAGGGTATGACAGGCCTGTGAGTTAAAAATAAGGTCTCTTATCTTTTAGTAGCCGAATTACAAAGTCATCGAGACCCCCTCCATACATACTCGCTTTTTTCCTAGAAAGAAGTGTAGAATGGTCACCCTATGTAATTAGAGCCAGAAAGTACCTTAGGACCTGGTGCAAGAGCAGAGTGACTTTCCCCCGCAGTGCTTATCCCAGAATATCCCTCTCTCGAGAAAGACTTCCAGAAGGCTCTATAAACCGTGCCCAGGGCATTTTTACTACTGAGTGTTGTCTGGAAGTCTAAAACACATTTTTAGTAGAAATGCAGAATACCCGAATAACAAATTATTCCCACCATGAGACAAATCAAATCCAAATCCTAGGAAAATAAACATGTAGATGAGCTGAGACAATAGTCTTGAGTAATAAAGATTGAAGCTTTGGAGATGCACACAGAAAAATAAGAAATGAAGGATGGACTCCTGGCAAGCAAAACAAATTAGTGTGGCATTCTGCATTGGTAATTATGTCTCAATTCACATTTTCTTTCTTTTTTCTTCTGAGATGCTTTCCCCTCAGATTTCACACTATCTACTTTCTTTCCAGCAGAGTGCTGTGGTAAATAACTCTCTGCAGCAGTGAGCAAAAAGTGTGTGGAAGTTGGGGGGCCTGCTCTTTTCTATCCCCATTGGAGAGGATGTCGCCTCGGCACCAGCATGGGGCAGTAAGGAAGAGTCCAAGCTCAAGACTGGCCGTTACCTCTCCAAAACCAATCCCACCGGGGAGCGGGCTTCCCAGAGCAGTTTGGCAGGCAAACCAAAGTTTTCATTCAACCTGTTTAGGATTCAAGTATGTCTGGGAGACTCTCAGAGGAACTGACCAGGCCTGGTATTCGAAGTGGTGTGATCCTAGGGAGAAAGATCTGAGTTCCAGGCTACTTACCAGTATGGTTGTGTATGTAGCCTTAGATCCAGCCTGGTCTCACGGCCCCTTAGCTAAGTAGGTGTCCGTGACATGTGCTGCTCCAGAGGAAATAAGCCGGGCCTCCTGGAGGAGGAAGCCTGCCACCATGAACAAGCAAAGTTCCAGCAGGCTATTCCATGATTAGTCACAAAATGGCGACTGAAGGGGAAGAAAGAGAAATTCAACCCAAGAAACCCAAGATCTGATCCTACTGGAAATTCAGAGTTCATTTATACTCTAATCCCTCATTTTATTCCCAAGTGCACCTCTCCCCCACACAGCTCCTGCAGTACTTCAAGGAAAGCAAACTTTGCCTTTGGTTAGACGGGTTGGACATTGCCTCAGGCCTAAAGTAATCACTGATGGAAAAAGTTGGTCAAGTCAGAATATAGTCCAAGATTCTTGTTCCATGATTAGGGATAGAAAAACAGTTCCTAGTAATAGAACTCTGCAAGGGAAAGTTCAGGAACTGCCATCAGCCATCTTGAGAATATGAGGGAAAGGCGTGCCTCCAAAATGGAGCCAGCTCAACAAAACAAAACCAAGAGTTAGATACTAATAGGACACGTGAGCCCTGGATCAAGCTCTATCACCAGGAATGCCAGCTATTGGACTATTCAGTTATAAGAGCCAATTCCTTTTCATGGGTTGCGCTTTCTGTTACTTGGAACAACAAAGACCACATCTCTGGTCAGGTGATCACATCAGAAGTTCAAAGACTGCGAAGTTCACCTCACTATTTCCTTACTACAGTACTTGTTTCTTTGTTAGCGGTATCTAAAAAGGGGCATAAAATGTCCTGAAAGATTCTGCTTTTGGCACAGCTACATGGGTTTCATGATAATTAATAAAAGCCTACAAACATTTCAAAACTAAAATAATACCTAAAGATTACACGCACGTGGAGAAGGCGCTGGGCGGAACGTGACGACTAGGACAGCTGACACTGCCCGCGTGCGGTTGGTGATGGCGATGGCTTCCACTCTCTTGCCTGTGTGGTCCTGGGTGACCCGTGTAAGTGCCCTGCGGCTTGGTTTCCTCACCTGTGCTAATAGCTACGTCACAGGAGGGTTTTCAGTGACCCTGGATTTCTGCTCTGTTTTCCATATGGGAGTGACATATGGGAGTGACTAGTTGGTTGAGACAAGCCAAAGGTGAGTTTATGTTGAATAACCTAGCCAGCAGAATGCTTTTATTTTTCATTATGTGTCTATTTATTTGAAGTTGTTTTCAGGGATCTGATAGCGATGGGAAGGAAAGCAAAAGTCCCCTTCTCCCCATCCTCCAAGTCACCTCTTCAGTCAAACACTTGGTGAGGAGAAAAAATAATGTGTGCAAAGGGCTCATTAAGGTGCCAGGCATGTAGTCAGTGGGAACTCAACGAACTCGAGTTCTGTAAGTTGGCCCACAAAGACTGGGTTTAAGCAACCCTGATCAGCAGACTGGCTGTGTCACAGTGATTCTTAGTTGATGCTCTGCCTCAGAATCACCTGGAGCCAGCGCCAGCCCCAGAGGCGCTGAATCAGTTGGTCTGGCACTGATCTGGCGCGTCTGCATTTCTTTCAGTCTCACAAGGTAATTCCTAATACGCAGCAAGGGGAGACCGATGTTAGCACCCAGCGATGCTGCCAGCATTGTTAGCATTGCCAGGTTCAAGTGCCCGTTGCCTTGGACTTCAAAAGCAGGGCTGGGAGGATGATAAGTGACCATATTGATCTTACCACTGTGTGGGTAGCTGTTCCGTTTTCCTTTTCTTTTTGCTTGTGAAGATACAGCATTATAGCAATAGAACTGTAACCACAGTGTTCTTTCTCATGCTTTTCCCAGTGGAAATGCCACATCATAAGATACTTTGGGAACTCACTGGCTAATTGAATGAATAATTCAATCTTCAGGAAATTAGAAGCCACACAAACATCCTTTAAAAAATTTCTACTTTGAGCTCAAGATGTTGCTTGGCAAATACACTTGAGACTATGACTGTCTTGTTTATTTCTAGGTCGGTAGCATCTATCCCAGTGACTTATACAACTACTGCTCAATAATTATTTGTTGAATAAATGAGTGAATGAAATGAACATGGTGCTCCACACTGACCAGTGGAACTGAGTAGCTGCTAAGACATGTTCTAGTTTAGGAGTGTATACATGGAAGGCAGGTGTCTTATCTTTATTTCAGTGAGTTAATGTTAACTTTAAAATAAGCTGTTGTCACTGTGAATTTTCATGTGTGCTGCCACCCTTAGAGTGAAGAAGAGGTAAAATTATGACTGAGTTGCAGCATCAATTTTCTGATACTGCCTCCTTGAACACGTACATGAGAACTGGGTAAGTTTGCATCTTGATTACTGAACAAATGGTTTCGGTCACAGTGTGTAAAAAAGGTCTGGAATCAAGAAAAGGCTTGTAAAATTATTGAGTTAGCAAGGTTGCAGCTTCCAAGATCAACATGCCAGATTCTGTCATACCCCTATAGGGTAGCAACAGATGTAGAATAGAAATTAAAATTAAAATACCAATTTTAATCCTATCAAGGGAATTTAGTACTTGGGTATAAATCTCACAAAACATGTATAGGATTTCTAGGCTGAGAATTACCAAATGCTGATGCAAGAAATTAAATATTTAAATAAACAAAAAGGTAGCAAAATCAGTTCTGTAAAAGAAAAAAGTGAAAGGCTTCACTCTATCTATTGCCAAGACTTACTACAGCCACAACAACTAAGACTATGTGGCATTTTAGCAGAGAAATAGATACATAGATCAATGGAACACATGGGTCAATCGAGAGCAAGGATCCTAAACTACATGAACATAAATATGCTCAATTGATTTTTTTTTACAAAGATAGAAAAGCAATCCAATGGAGAAATAATAGTGCTTTCAACAAAGTGTGTTAGAGCAATTGGATCTATACACAAAACCAAATAAGCCTCAACCCAAACCTCACACCTTTATATGAAAATTAATTCAAATTAGATAATGGCTTTAAATAGTATAAAGTATTTAAAAATTTCGGGGAAAAATCTTTGGCATCGAGGACTAGGCAAAGAGTACTCAGACATGACACCAAAAGCATGATCCATAAGGAAAGGATTAGGTTGAAATTTATCAAAATTAAAACTTTTCTCTGCAAAGATCCTATGAAGAGAGCAAAAAGACCACATAGAGATGGGGAGAAAAGAGCGATAAGTTGAATTCATGTCCTAGGGCTGTGATGACATTACCACAAACTTGGCTTAAAGTAGCAACAATTTGCTCCCATAGCTCTGGAGGCCAGAAGTCAGAGTACCCTCTTTGTGAAAACACTAGTCATTGCGTGAGGCCCATCTTAACCCAGTATGTCCTCATCTTGATTCGATTATATCTGCAAAGACCTTATTTCCAAATAAGTTCATCTCCATAGGTACCTGGGTATTTATTTGTAATAGACCTTAGGCTTAGTGGAAAAAATACCAATCTCCAAAGGTTCTATAAGGCACGGTTCCATTTCTATAGCATTTTTGAAATGACGAAACTTCAGAGGTGGAGAACTGATTCGTGGTTGTCGTGGGACAGGGATTGGGGGGGGGGGTCGGGTACACGAGGATGCAATTCCAAAGAGGGAGCACCAGTAGTGGAAACATTTTTGCATCTTCATTGTGGTGGTTGTTATGCAAATTTATACTGGGGTAAAAGTGTGTAGAACTATACACATATGAATGAATGCAGGTTAAAAATAGGTTTTCTGTCTCTATCAGCAGTATACCAATGTCAGTTTCTGATTTTAACATTGTACTGCAGCTACATAACATGTCACCATTGGGGAAAGCTGGATGCAGGGTCCTCAAATCTTTTTCCTATTTTTGCAGTTTCATGTGCTTATTTCAAAGTAAAAGTTTTTTTTTTTAAGTCTGAATGCCAGGTATGTGAATTTTAGTAAATTATCTTAATCCTCTTTGGCAGCATTATAAGCATTATAAGCTCTGTGTAATAATAACAATAATATTTATTGAGCACTTAGTATGTGCAAGCCACTGTGTAGAGTATTTTGCATCTATTACCCCCACTTAATCCATGCTATAGTCAGAGTAGCTAGTATTTGTCATCTGATTTTTTTTTAATCTCAGGAAATGGAAAATCAGAGAAGTTCAGTAACTTACCCTGGGTCACAGAGCAATAAGTGGCACAACTAAGGCATGAATTTAGTTCTATGTGACTCCAAGACTTGTGATCAAAAGAACAATAATGCCATACTTGGACAGTTGTGAGACCAAAATGAGACATCCTATGTCAATGGCCTCACTGGGCTATAACCAACATCCAGCGCATAGAATAATTTTACTATCATTATCTTCATCATTATTATTTACTAATTATGGCCTGAAGCTTAGCATCGAGGGGCCTCTGGTCCTTACACTTAGAGTAGCAATGTGAAAAGTGTTGGCGGAAAACAACCAGATCTGTAAATTTATAAAAACACTTACCACATGGGGCTATTGTGGGGTTTGAGTGAAATTAAAGGTTATAATATATGTGGAAGTGCTCTGTAAATAATAAAGGTCCCTGCATTGCATTTTATTCCATTACTGTACCTCTAGATTGGCAGCTAAAAAGCTTTTTTGCCTCTCAGCCATGCCACAATCCACAATGCACAAGCTCATCGCCCTGCTCTCGCTGTGTGTTTCTATGGCATCAATCACCATAGTTTCTAGATTCTATGACAGAAGTATCAGATGAAAGGCAGTGGAACAGAAGAATCGGTGAATTTGATTCAAAGAACTCCATCCTCGCCAGTGTTTAGCTGAGCATCGGCAGGTCACATATTCACTACTTCTCCACTCATTGCTTCCAGATCCTTTTTGCAAAACTTAAATAAAGTGATGACTTTAAAGTTATTTTTCAGGCTTTCGACAAGGTAGGTTTTTCTAAAATCATCTTTTCTCCTGGGATAGAATGATACAGTCTTTCCCTATGATCAGGGATTGGCAAACTATGATCTGTGGGCCAACTCTAACCTGCTTTCTGTTTTTACATGGCCCTCAAGCCAGGAGTGCTTTTTTGTTGTGGTTTCTTACAATTTTTAGTTTGAAAAAAGTTAAAAACAGTATTTCCCAGCACATGAAATTCACTTTTCTATAAAGTTTCATTGCAACACAGACACTCTCATTGTTCAGGCAAAATTGAGTACAGTAGTTAGAGAGTGGAAACTACTTACTATCTGCTCTCTTACAGATAACACCTGTCGAGCCCTGTTCTACATGATAGGAATATCGGTGAAACAATACGGAGGCCGATAAAAAGCAACTGGGTGTACACTCAACATACATTTAGTCCCAGCCCTCACCTACACACCGGTCTCTTCTTCACTCCCCCACTCCACAATTTTAAACAGACCTATTTCACACTATGTTGCAAGCTCTTTGGAGGAAAGGACCCACTTTTTCTTTCTTGTTTGTATCCCACAATGTGCCTAGCACAGTGTTTGACTCATAACAGACAAGCAATGAGTGTTTTTTAAACAGTAGAGTGGGATCAAATTTCCATAGCAACTGGGTTTCATGACTGAAGTGTCACCATCCAGAACTCTTCATGCCCAATCCATGCTTCATGCTGGAGGTCAGATGTAGAGAAATGACAGCAAAAGACTTCACACTCTAGAGCCCGAAGATTCATGAATCACGATTCTGTCTAAATGTCTGTTGTTTTTACTCTGGGAGTAAAGAAGACATTGCCAAATATGTCAGAGAACCCAAAAGCTATATAAAAGAGAAGATTGATACGTTTGACTACACAATAATGAATTTCTGCATGCCAAAAACCACCTAACCAAAGTAAAAAGATAGATGAAGGGGGGAGGATTAATAGCAGTTAAAGGAAAACCTTAAATGAATAGCTTTTACAAATCAGCAGGAAAAAAACCAACAAGCTTATAAATAGGTGAAGGCGAACAAGCAATTCACAGAGAGCAACTACAAAGACTATTGGCATTTGAAAAGATGTCTAGCTTCAGGAATAATTTTTAAATGAAATTAAATTTCACCATGATATCATTTTTAATCTATAACACTGACAAGCCTAAAGACATGTTTCACTGACAAAGGTATGGCAAAAGACGCACTCTCATGCATTGCTAGTAGAAGCATATATTTTCTCTGTATGAAAATGTGCATGCTTTTTGACCAGACCCACTTCCAGAAACTTATTCTACTGATATACTCGTATACATATTGAATGATTTTCATACAAGGTTAGTCATTGAAGTAATTTTTGTAGCAGCAAAATATTAGAAACAACCAAAACACAGACAAATAATGTTAAAGCTATATGGTAGAATGTTATGCAATCATAAAAAAGGATTAGGGAGTGATTTACCCACTAGGGACAACAAAAAAATGGTATAATTTTCAATGTACACCCTTTTGTAAATTTTTAATATGTGTCATGTGATGCATTACTTATATAGAATTTTTAAATGTTTCTTTTTTAAATGGTGACTAGTGTTTGTTTTAATGTCATGCCCTATATCTATGCTATGTATTTCTTTTTTAAACATTTTACTTACTTACTTATTTATTTATTTATTTATTTATTTATTTATACAAGAACTGGGGTGTAGGCCAGAGGTGTAGGGGGAGAGGTGAGAGGATTCACCAGAGACAGAGTGGGGAGCAGAACAAGCAGATTCACTGAAGTACACTGCTGAGGATAGCAACGGAGAGACAGGAGAGCACCATGTGGGAAGCTCCCTGGCCTGGGATCGAACTCGTGCTGTAGTGGCTGCAGATACCTTCATAATGCTGAGATTTAACCCGTTGTGCCACCAGGGAGGCCCTGCTATGCATTTCTTTTATATCATTTCAGTAGCTAAAGAATGCCTTTTAAAAACAAGTGTCTATTTTGAAGGGTAAGAATTTGCTAATTTAGGGAAGACTGTAGGCTATTGGCCATATGTGTTGGCAGAAAAATAATTGAATCTGGGGTTTTGCAATGAAATTCAAGGTTTGTGGAAATATAATCACATTTTAATTTAGTCACAGTCACTGACGGGTGATGAATATGGGCAAAACTCTCAGTTATAGTGAATCATTAATTTTGGTAGTAGAAGCATAAATAGGACCATAAATAGAATATCCAATTATTTCCCTGTGCCAAATATATCAGATAAGGGCTAATCGCAACACATATTTATAACAAGTGATATTCCTGCCTGATTTTCTGCAGTGCGTTCTGTTTGGCTCAGTACTGATCTTGAGAGATGAAGGACTCTGCCTTTCTCCAGGTCGGTTTTGGTTTGTTATCCTTCCAGACAAATGTCAGACAAATTGGGCTCATTAATGGCTATTCATAAGCCAACCAAATGAGGAAAAAATATTTATTTTGAGTGTATTGTTTCTAGGAATGAAATTTAGTTAAATGCACATCCATAGGCATATAAAATCAACGGTTATAGTAGTAATTACTTTTATTACCCTAGCTACTAGTCTGAACTTGCCCAAAATCCAATGTCAGTCTCCAAAATCCAAGTAATATACCATGGGATTTTAAAATCCAAGGAAGCGCAGCTTTTTATCCTTACCACATCTTCCTCTAGGTTTCCATAAACATTGTCAGAAGAGATGTTTAGTTGGTTGTTGAATAAACAGCCCCTCCCTGTTTCCTGCCACATTTTAAAAAGCAAGCATATTGAGAGACTTTGTTGCATAGGCTTTGGGGGAGAAGTAATAGGCAGAGGATAGTTACTGACAAACTGAACCCTAAGTTGTACGGGCAACAGCTACCTGTGCACAAAAGGAATCAAGTGCGGGAACCCAAGAGAGTAAATAAGCGCTGAGATTTAAGAATAAACGAGTAAAGGGGATAAATGGGAAATGGGGAAATGCCTGCGGGCAAAAGAACGGTGAGGTCCCAGAGGAAGGGGGATCCTTAGAAAGCCTCCCACTAAAATAATTCTTGGCACTATTTCACGACATTCAAAGCACAAAGGATAAAATGCCGGCAGCTGATCCCCAGGGAGAAAGAGTATCACGGTACAGCGAGGGGCATGCAAGTGCTCACTGCCCGTGACCAAGGAGCGAGGAGAAGGCAAGCACCATCAAGCTATTCTTAACGAGTTTTTACAAAGAATAAAAAGTAGTATCACTGGTTTTAGTACTTTAAATTAAAATGACAGTGTATAAATATTAATTTGACTACTTTTTCATTTTCTTATACATTTACCAGTGGCAATAAAAGCATTTTTAATACCTTGGCAAACCATTTTTAAAGATCATGAAAAAATTATAATTTTCCCCATTTATTATTAAGAGCTCTGTATACTTATTTTTGTGGTCTTGTACTAATATGCCAGAATGTACAATATTGCCTATATATATATATGCATGGATTGCTATATATTCAGGCTATTTGCCTATGTACGCGTATAAAGACAAACCTAATTGTTTCCCGTCCAAATGAGATTTCAAACTCAAATCTCTCTTCTAATCGTGGCTATTGCTACATATACATTTTTGTGTCCACATGAATATATGTAAACATATTCAATTAGGCTTATCTTATTTGCTTTTCACTGATAAAAATCCTAATACTGAGTAAAATACAAAATTAGATCTAAGTTTCCATTTAATCATTGAAAATCATTGAATGAAATACCATAAACAACAGTGTCGCCCATAACTTCCTTCAAATTGGCTTATAGAGCAAACACACACACATACTGAGTTTCCTGGTTACCATCACAAAATGGAATCCTGTCATACTTCTAAATGTCTTAAATCTTTGTAATAGCAATACTTGGTGGAAATCACTGCCCATTCTAAGGCAACTGGTATAAATGTATTCTTCATCCTCGTCTACATTTTCCAACAAATGCCTATATCATTTGATTAGTCTACTATTGAAGGGCATTTATGAACTTTTGTGAATCTGTGATCATTAAAAAGTACTGCAATAAGGGCCTCCCTGGTGGCATAGGGGTTAAAGTCTCAGCGCTGTCAAGCTATCACCAGTCACTGTTCTTCGGTCCAGTCAGGGATATTCCCACATGGCACAGCAGACCTCTTCTGCCTGGCCCGCTGCTCCCCTCAGCAGTGTACTTTGGTCCATCCGCCTGTTTTGCTCTCTACTCTGTTTCTGGTGAATCCTCTCACACCCCCTGCACCTCTGGCCTATACCCCAGTCCTTCTATACAAAAATAAATAAATCTTAAAATAAAATAAATACTGCAATAAGCAACCTTGCTATCATAGCCATACGCATGATTATGTTTTGTAATCCGTGTGTATCCGTATATCTACGACTATATGGTATCTATACTATATATGTGTACATATGGGGAATATGTATAAACAGGATTACATGTTCTCTGTGTGTGTGATTACAAATGGTTAGTTCAAAAACAATTTTTTCTGATGTATAGAAACACAAAAGGATTTTTGTATTTATTATATCCATAGTAAGTCTGCTAAAAGCTCTCAGTAATTATCATAGCATTCCCATAAGATTAAAATTCTTTTTCCTTGATTGTATTAATAGTCTTTATCTTTTCAATCCTCAAAATTGTTTTTGGTTTTTTTTTTTGCTTGTCTTAATTTGCTATCCAAACCAATAAAAAATTAAGTTGAAATAATTTTTAAAAAAGAATAAGCACTAAGGTTGAACTACTGCACTCTTGGATCCCACGCTAATTTGTGCCTTATTAATTTATTTTGGCCTGTGCTGCTTGATTCATTTACCAATATGGGTAAAACGGATCCAGACGACATCTAATGGAAAAGCTTAGAATTCAGATGCATTTGTCTATGACTTAAACCTCTGTTCATTAAAAGCAAGATTTTTTAAAGCCATTAATGACCTCTGCTCATTATTTTAATGGAAATTAAAAGCTTAAAATTCATTTGCATATGTACTCCTAACTAGATTTACTGCTTTTATTCATTTTTGTTTCTAAACCTCTTGCCAGTTTTTATAAACCAGGGGTTGGCAAACTACGACTTGGGCGTGGCCCAGTCCCCTGGTGGTGCAGAGAGTTTGAGGCGGACACAATTCGTCCATGTATGGTCTGTGACTGCTTTGACAGCAGAGCTGAGTCGCTGTACAGAGACTGTGTCTGGCCCTTTACCGACAACCTTTGCTGGCTCCTGCTATGTGTACATGACCAAATGACAAGGGATCGGCTTTCTGGCCCTTCCAGTTGCTGGAACAGTGGCGTCCCCTCGTGCAGGGCCAGCGAGCCCCTCAGACAGCACCGTGGAGGTCACGGTGAACGGATTTGGCCAGATTGGACGCCTGGCCACCAGGGCCGCTTTTACCTCTGGCAGAGGGGGTGTGGTTGGCATCACTGGCCCCTTCACCGACCTCAACTACAGGATCTGCATGTCCCAGGACGATTCCACCCACGGCAAGTTCAAGGGCACAGTCAAGGCAGAGAATGGGGAGTTTGTCATCAGATCCCACCGACAGCAAATGGGCAGATGCTGGTGCCCAATGTGTCGTGGCGTCCACTGGCGTCTTCACTGCCCTGGAGCCGGTCAGGCTTACTGAGGGCGAGGCCGAGAGGTCATCCTCTGTGCCCCTTCGGCCGTGTTTGTGATGGGTGTGAGCATCGGAAGTACAGCAACCCCTCGAGATCGTCAGCAACGCCTCCTGCACCACTGGCTGCTGGGGCCCCCGGCCGCGGTCATCCGTGACAACGTCTGCACCGCGGTCCCTGCCATCACTGCCACCCGGAAGACCGTGGACGGCCCCTCTGGGAAGCTGTTGCGACGGCCAAGGGGACACCACCCCTGTTTCTACGGGCGCCGCCAAGGCTGCGGGCGAGTCACCCGCGCTGAACAGGAAGGGCCTGCACGGCCTCGCGCGCCCGCCTCCGACGTGTCAGCTGCCGATCTGACCTGCCGTTGGGAGAAAGCTGCCGGATACGAGGCCATCAGGAGGGTGGTGAAGCAGGCGTCCCCGCGGCCCCCAGGCCTCCTGGGCTACACTCAGGACCTGGTTGTCTCCTGTGATTTTAACAGTGACACCCACTCCTGCACCGTCGTGCTGGGCTGGCACTGCCCTCAGTGGCCACTCTGTCAAGTTCATTTCCTGGTATGACGATGAATTCGGCTACAGCAACAGGGTGGTGGACCCCAGGTGCCCATGCCCTCCAAGGGGAAAAAGCCCCTGCACCACCAGCCCCAGCAAGAGCACAGGAGGAAGAGGGGAGCCCTCAGCTGCTGGGGAGTCCTTCCCCCACTTATCTACACTGAGACTCTCCTAACCTGTCAAAGTTCCATTCCCGACCCGCCCAGAAGGGGAGGGGCTTAGGGAGCCCAAACTTGTCATGTGCCATCAATAAAGTACACCTTGCCCAGCTTGAAAAAAATGACGAATGTTCAAAGGAGGAGACACTCACTCAGCAAATAACTAATATTTGACCGAAGTCTATTATGCGCCAGGCACTGGAAATTAAAAGATGATGAAGACCCTGAACAGTGTTTATATAGGACATACTTTAATCACCAAGAAAAGTACATATTCTCATTCCAGATGACAAGGTAAACGATGTCACATTTGGAATCCAAATGCTACTCGGGTAAAAAGCCACCGGCCATAGGATGGAGCTGTGAGGCCTACTCATCAGCTTTGCCGTTCACAGAAGCAATTATATACCTCCTAGAAACCTGAAAACTTTCATTTCAGCTGAGAAATACCTCACTAACCAACCTATGCATTGGGGAGCACTCTGAACTGGAAGTAGGAACACTCCTAACTGCAACTTATCACCATCATATGATGTCATCATCGCTGTCATCATGATAACAGCCAATACATATAGCATTATATTGTATTGTATTATGCTATATTATATTAATTATATTATATTAGTATATGCCAGGTACATATATTAACCTTTCTAAAGCTCATAAAATCTCTACGAGTTAGAGGTTATTACTCAAAATGCCCACCTAACAGGTGAGGAAACTGACGTACAGTAAAGTAACTTGCCCAAATCACATAGCTACTAAGTGGGAGTAAGCATTTGAAGCTATGGAGTTTCGCTTTGAGACCTGGGCTCTTACCATCCATACTGAGTCTATGACAGGACAATTCAGTTTCCCCGAACCTCATTTCCTCATTTGTAAGGTGAGAATTTTGGCCTTGACCTCTCAGGCTCTTCTAACTATAATCTATGACTCTTAGCTTTAATAGACACATATATTAACACTGTGGGAATTACAGAAGACAATTTAAGACACGTGTAAGTCACTCGTGAGGGTCACAATGTACCAAACCGTGCTCCAGGCACTGAAGACACAGCAGTGAACAGAACAGACAAAAACTCCTGCTCTTGCAGCGCTTACCTTCTAGTGGAGTGCAGTGACTACAGAGGCAAACACGTAGGGCGAGTCCCACGTGAGTTGTCTCTTGTAATCTGCGCAGCAGCCAGGAGTCCTATTGTACCGATGAGAAAGCAGAGACTTGGAAAGGTTAGGTACTTACCAAAGGTCACAGCTAGGAAATAGCAGCGCCCCAGCTGTCTACCTGCTGAGTCCAAGTGCTAACTTGTGTTATGGTACTTCCCTTAGAACCAATGAACGGGCTAGCATAGTTAGAATGAACTGGCTCAGAAAGAATGACTAGGTAGTGGATAGTTTTATAAAGGTGATGCCAAGAGTAATGGTAGGAACCTAATTTGCAAAGCCACATCAGAAACTCTGAGCTGACAGATCAGAACATAAGGATTTCTATCTATGGATGCCCAAGACCGCAACCCCACCCCGGGCCTCTGGAGAGGAATTACAAGAGGTATTTAGAGATTAACAGGCTCCCATACTAGGATTAAAATCCCAGCATAAAGTAGGAAGGCAAAGAGGGATCTAGCTTCTGGCTGGTGGGTGGTGGCATGCCCAAGGATGACAGGACTCTAAGGAAGAGGGAAGGAAGGAAGGGAGGGAGGGAGGGAGGGAAGGAAGGAAGGAAGGGAGGAAGGGAAGGGAGGGAGGGAGGGAGGGAGGGAGGGAGAGAGGGAGGGAGGGAAGGGAGGGAGAAAGGGAAGGAGAGAAGGACACATACATATGTCTTGGGTCACTTTGAGGTCATCAAAAAATGCATCTGTGATCCAGAGTGGGCGCTATCAAATCTCTCCAGCACAGACACTGAAAGAACTTGTTCTTTCACAGGGTGTATTGCAAAGCAGGCAGCGGGAGGCTTGTTGTTTCAGTAACAAAACTGAGTAAGAATTCAGAGCCAAATTTCATGAATCTCCAAAACATTGGCAGGACCTTAAGAAACAATGTTTACAAAACCTGAATGGACTTGACCATCCCTTATCTACTCAGTAGACTTTAGGGGTCTTTAGGGCTTTAGCACTTGTGTTTATATAACTAAAGTAAAGCCAAAGGGTGTCTAACTCTCCCTGAATTTAGCCATTGTAAACAGGTATCTTAACAATCAAGTCCTGCACGATGGATCCAATTAGCTGTGTAGATGCTAGGATTTGGCTCTGTCAATGCGCTGTGTGTGTGTGTGGCTGGGGAGAATCATGCAGGTTTGAATTAAGTTAGGATTCACACATGTCTAAATTCTTAGACCTCACTGAGATCTCCAATCCACTGCTCCATCACTTTTTCTCAATTCTTCAGTTCCTTCCTATCCTCTCTCCCTTGTCCAGCATAGATTCCACGAACCATTGCATAATCACTCCATTACAACTTCCTGGTCTGTCTTTCTCTCTCGCTCCTGGCAAAAGTCCAACTATGATTGAACTCACTACCTGAGCCACTGCATGTTTCTGGAAATAATCACAGAGCTGGGATATCTGCTTTCACTTTAAATTCAGGATCACACTGCTCACTTTGGCAGCACATGCACTAAAATTGGAACGATATAGAGAAGCCCAGCATGGCCCCTGAGCAAGGGTGATAAGCAAATTCATGAAGCTTCCATATTTGAAAAAAATAAAATAAATTCATGATCACAAATATCACATGACACTTAATATAGCCAGGCAATCCTGGCATATTTCCCTGATAAATTCATTTTCTCAGTCTCCAAAATAATTCACATGTTCTCTCTCTCTCCTGAAACCTCCCATACTCCTCATTTCCAGTTAGTGACCTCACTTTATTTTGTTGAGATATTAGACTCTATCAAACTGGAATCTCCTCCTTGCTGCAGTTATTGATCATCTCCCTAGTCACTGAAGAGTCCCAGCCCAAATTACCATCTTCTCATTCCAAACTCACAGGCTCGGCAACTTCACCACCTTAGTGTAGAATCCATCCATCTTCTGGCTGCACAGATCTGACTTTCTTTCGGCGATCTTCTCCTCCATCCCATTTCAGTCACATATGCCCATAGTCACGTGGTAATACCTTGAAAAATACACCACCTGAAACTTTTTTTTTAAGATTTATTTATGCATACAAGCTGGGGTAGAGGCCAGAGGTGTGGGTTGGCGAGAGGGTTCACCAGAGACAGAGCGGGGAGTAGAACAGGCAGATCAGAAATACACTGCTGAGGGGAGCAGCGGGGGAGGCAGGAGAGGTCTGCCGCGGCATGTGGGATTCTCCCCAGCTGGGCGTCGAACTCACGTCGCTGCTGCCAACAGCTCCACAGTGCAGCGCTCAACCGCTGTGCCACCAGGGAGGCCCCCACCTGAAACTTTTTGATTTCAAGTCTCCTACTCTTTCTCTATCCCCTCCAATCTTCCAGATCACTTCTGGCGCCCCCATGTGACCATTCTTTGACTTTCACCTGCACCTCCAAGCTGTGAACCCTGCCACTTTTTCACTGATCCAGTGAAACCCTCAGGCCTTTGTTTCCTTCCTTGTCCAGCCCAGACTCCGCGACCTAACACTACGACCTCTCCCCGGCCGTACCCTTGAATGACCGCCCTCTGTCTCCCTCTGGCACACTTGCCAGGCAAAACCTCAACTTTCCATCAACCCTATGGCAGCTCCTGAGCATCTAGCGCTGTCTGGAGCAAAGCACACAAACATGCTGCCTGGCCTCACTTAATCTTTAGGCCAAAACCCCAAGTGCACCCTCAGCAGGGTTCACGAGCCTACTGTATACATTTTTCTAGTCAAGTCAGCCTCCTACTCTTTCGGATGGTCATTTCACACCTGCCTTCACTTCAGATTCATGATCTCAAACCCCCAACTATCCTCTCTCAAAAGATGACTTTATTTTATTGAAACGATAGAATCAGAAGACAATTCTGTATGTTTCTACCACCAAATCTACCAACCGACTTGCAGCTCTGCCTTATAATTTAGTTGCCCACAAACTGGAGGCCAAACTCTCCACCTGGCCTCTGGATTCCCCTCCCTTTACTGGACAACACAGATCCAACAAATAAGTCTCCTCCCTCTGTTCTTTCACCAGCCTAAAGAGTAGTCAGAGTGATCGTTTTTAAGAGTAAATCAGATCATGTTGCTCCCCTCCTTAAAGTCATCAGTGGCTTTCCATTGCCTTTGGAATGTAATCTGAAGTCTTCACCATGGCCTGTACGGATGTTCAAGAACTCCCCACACCCGCCTCTCCAAACCTAACTCCTGCTCTTACTCCCCACTTCCCAGAAACACTTGCCCTCTTCCAGCAGGGCTTCTCGTGTGTTTCTGCCCTGGAATTTTCTTTGCTCACTATTACCTCTTTCTGAAGCATACTTCCCTCACATTCTTTTAGGATTCTGCTCCTCAGAGAGGACTTCTTTGGTCACTTTTTAAAAAGTAACCACTTCAGGGCCTCCCTGGTGGCGCAGCGGTTAAGCGCTGTGCCGTGGAGCTGTCGGCAGCGGTGACGACGCGAGTTCGACACCCGGCCAGGGAGAGTCCCACATGGCGCTGCAGATCTCTCCTGCCTCGCCCGCTGCCCCCCTCAGCAGTGTATTTCCGTCGCTCTGCCTGTTCTGCTCCCCACTCTGTCTCTGGTGAACCCTCTCACTGCCCCACGCCTCTGGCCTGTACCCCAGCTTGTGTGCATAAATAAATAAATCTTTAAAAAAAAAAGTAACCACTTCAACTCCCCCACATACACAACTACCCACTCATCTCTTAGCCTACTTTATGCTTATTCACAACATTTATCTCTGTCCGAAATTCTATTATATGCTATGGCTTGTAAATTCTTTTATTTACTCAGTTATTTTTATTTCTATCTTTCACATTATCGTGTATTCCCCGTGGGTTACCCACCACCAATTCACCCTTGAACCATCACCATAGTCCCTTGTGCTCTTCCCCCCCCACCCCGTTTTGAACCCTTATCCTCCCCCTCCCTCACTGAATGTCTCATTTATGGTTGCCTGCTAGTTTTTGTTTTTGTTTTGTCGTTACTTAAATGTCTTCTCCCTTAGGATGAAGACGCCGTGACACGAGAGCTGAGACTGTCTTTCTCAGTATGTTCAGATACTGCCTAGAACAGTGCCTGGTATGTATTCATCGAGTGAGTGGATCTTCTCATCACCAAACCCACACATGTACCTTAATCCGCGCCGACCCTCTCCTCCCTCCTGATGTAGTAAAGGAGAATACCCTCTTCATAGCAAAGAGCAAGCTTGCTACTTACAAGCTGTGTCTTAACTCTTCTCACCTACTCAAAGCTTTTCTGTACTTACCCCCCTGTTTCCTACATCTCAGTCACTGCATGTCTACCAGAACATTCCCAACAGCAGTTCAATGTACTCTATTATCTCCCTTGTTAAAACGAAAATGCTGTAAGCGCACGTCCCCTCCAGGATTGCCCTGCTTCCCTTCACGGCATCACTTCCATAATTGTCTTCACAGGTTGAGCTCTCCTTCCTCAGCTCTCATTCATTCCTCAGCTCCCTCAGATCCGGGTTCTTTACCCATCACTCCAATGTGAAAGCTCTGAATCATTTCACCAAGCATCTGTGTGTTGCCAAACCTTTAGTGTCTTCAAAGTGTTTGCTCTGCCCGCAGCGTCGGAGACCATGACTGCTTGCTTCCTGAAACTGGCTTCTGGACATCACACTTCCCAGTTCTCCTCAGCCATTACTTCTCAGTGTACTTTGTGGGCTTCTTTTCCACCTGATCTCTAAATGCTGCAGTCCCTGAGGATTTGGACCGAGGCCCTCTTTCTCTGCGTACAGTCACTCACTGGGTGGTTTTATCTGGGCCCACTACGTTAAGGACCATCTGAATGTCAATAAAATCCTTCAGAAGGCACAGGAACCCAGCATCGCTATTTAAGTTACCCTCTGATGGGTGTAACCACGAAACCAAAGGAGAAACTAGGCTTTCTTTTCCACCGGGAAGCAGGACATTGGGCGGCTTTGGCACCTCAGACGCAGAGGGACACAGCTCTGACTACTAGGCGCCCAGTAGTCCAGAGAGAAATCCAGCATATGTCCAGGAGAAAATGAAATTATTTGTGAGTGCACATGCAGTATCACCTAAGGAGGTCTGAAGTCCTGTTGGACTAGATAAACTTAGTTTATTATTGGCAATGTGAGTCCATTTGTGCTACTAAGGTCAGAGAAGCACCCGATATGGTACAAATCAACATACTTCCTATCTGCTGCTTTTCAGGATATTGATCTGAATGGCAGGGAAAATCTGTGTCTGACTCTATCTTGCAAAAACACCTTTCATTATTTGCCCAACACTACTAATAAATAGAAGAGAATGCCAATTTTTTTTTACAATAATCACTTACTTGAAAAAGTTAAAGGGGGACAGTCAGTTGGTGAAAAAGAAATACAGTAGAGTACAGTTAGTCCCTTAGTTTGAAAGGCTTTCTAAAGAACCCAGATGACTAAGTAACCATGTTCAATAAGGCACCCTCAACTTTGCTCCATTGTCAGTGGCTTGGAATTTTAAAAAAATGGGTATTTTCAAGTCTGGAAGGGTTCTATAATTTTATCAAAGACCAACTGCCTGGGCCAGACAAATCATCTTCCCTGGGACAGAGGAGAAATCATGTCTGACCCAAGTCCGTTCCAGTGCTCCTAGAGGAGAGTGTAATAGGTTAGGTACTAACCCTTTGTGCCAAAATCCAAGCGTACAGTGAGGGTGCCCTTAAAATGGCAGGGCCTTAAAAGGTCATTTAAATAACTGGTCAATGAAACAGGTGTTTCATGTGTAAGTTGGGCATATATTTTTCCTGAGATTTCTAGGTATACAGGGAGCAGCTCTCTACCCTTTTGGTCCCTAAGCAATGCAGCATGTAAGTCATGCGTTATGTTGCAATTTTTTGTGGACATGTATGTGAGGCTGTGTCCCTCATAAATACAGAAAGTTGTATGGGGGCAGTTTGTTTCACCCCTATACCCAGTTCTTCAGGAAAGAGACTTTTTAAATCTTTGTCATATTTACGTTTGGGTCCCAGCGTCTGGCAAAAAGACCTGGTACAAAATGAGGTTCTTGCTAAATGTTTAATGAATGAATGAATATCTATTGAATGAGTTCATGAATGAAGGGAGATAAACCATTTAAAACACTAAAAAAAAAGACAAAGAAAAAAATACCATCTTATTTACGCACCATCTTTTTCCAAAAGGGATTTGATGGGACTTGAAGATCACATCATTTAACTTGCAAGCTGACCATAGATCTGAGGTCTACAGCAGGGGAGGGGGAGGGAGAAGGGTCAAACTGAGAGGGAAGAGCACCAGGGACTATGACGATGGCTCCCCGCTGATGTGGGGGGGGCTTTATGGGGACTACACCTGAGGGGCGAGATCAATTACTGTACAAAAATGAATGACAATGTCAGAAAATAAATACATTTTTTAAAAAAGAAAATTACATATATTTGGATTAGGGCAAAAAAATCAGGACATTGCAAGAAAAGACAGCAAATGAGTGATTTTGTTATAACAACTAATCTCTTGGTTTAAAAGAATAAGAAATAAAAAATTCTTCAAAATACCATTTTCTGCTTTTTCAGTCCCAACAGAAGCACAACTTTCAGGAAATAAAGTTGTTGGAGGAGCTTGAATACACTGGATACTAACTTACACGTTGTCCTTTTTCATTACCGTTTTGTTATTCCTTTCTAGAGCTAACTGGTAAAGCACATAGGTGAGAAAACAAATGTCAAGTAGAGATGAAGAAGAGAAATGTCAAAAAGAAATAGATTCAAGGCAAAACATGAAGTAACCTTTGCCCACTGGGCCATGCTGTGAAGTGAGTCAGCTGTCCTTAAATCTAACCGTCATCAAATTCTAAAGATTTGACGGTGCTTACTCTAGGAGAGACAGAGAGAAAGAGGCAGAGACAGAGACAGAGAAAGAGAAAAAGGAATAAGAAAAAGAGAACGAGAACGAGAATGAGAAAAAGAGGGCACATAACCAGATCAGTTAAAGGAAAGATAAGAAGGAACAAATCAGCAACTCCATCTGGAAAGGAGAAACATGAATGAGGAATAGAACAGGGACTGAAGGCTGAGAAGTCACTGCACCTGAGTAATTCTGACCTTCCTGGCAAGCAAGTAAACACTTCATGACGGACTCCAAATCTCTTCTTGTCTAAAAGAAAAGATGGTACCGAGAGTAAATTATCCACTGGGGGCTCTTTCTCCACGAGTGATGACAGCTCTATTTGAAGCCCTCCAAACTTTCTTGACCCATGCCCTTTGTGAGCCGTGACACACACGGGCTGGGTTGGCTGTGACCTTGGGAGGGAGGCACACTGAGAGGCCTATAAAGGCCTGAGATCAGGAGCTGTATGCACTGCCACACTGGACTACTCAGCCATGGACTTTGGCAAGTGACGGATAAGAACCCCCCAGACAGCAGGTGGGAAGGATGGCACCGCTCTTTTAGTGGTGGGTTGGATGTTGGTTTTGAATGACACACATCTCAAATTTCTATGCAGTGCTACTTCAAAAAAAGAGTGAGCCTTCCCCCAAAGAACCATATTTTTATAGCCAAGACTAACACACACAATGCAAACATTTTGATTATTTACCCTGGCTTCCTTTTCTAAAGAAGCCTTGAAAATTACAGTGATGGTTTATTTAACTTCTCGATTTAGAAAACCTGTTCAGAATTCAAGGAAGTAATAACTAAAATTTTCTATTTGTTAATTAACTTTCCCATTGCCAACAGCTGAAACCCAGTCCCCTCCTCCCCAGAAAGACAAGTTACAGCTAATGCTTAAACATTCATCTCCCCTTCTAATTGCTGTGTAGGAGTAATTCTGTGATTCTGGGAGGAAACTTCAGTGAATAAATGAACGATTCTCTCATTTGCTATTTGGAAGTTATAAAAATTACAAGACATCATTCCATTATATTCTCTCATTTCCTTGTCACTGGAAAAGGTTCCAACCTTTCATCATATTAAAAAGCAATTATCAAAATGTTTTATTCCATAATAAGTTTGACTACTAGGAGAAGAAAGTATTCAGAAATCAAAATAAGGGGGTTCTTTTTAGCATATAAACAGGTGAGTCAACCTCCAAATCTGAAAAAAAAAAAAAAGATCAGCGAAGATTACCCTCAAACCATCTCTTTGGAACTTGGTGTCTTTACTTTGCTGTTTCTATGCTGCCTAATTCCCAAGGGTCCTGTGACCAACCTTCTCTTGCTGGCCCAGCATGCTGACGGCATGGGTGACAGTTCCTTCCACGGTGGCACAAAGAGCGGCTTTGTTGCAGAGGTGGAAGAGTGCGGCCTGCAGCCAGAGCGCCCTGGGCCGGCCCTTGAAGCCACCACCAGTGGGGGCAGTGCCGACAACCTGGGGAGAATTACAAAGGGATTTAAAGTTAGGCCACCTCACCCCTTCAAATAATCCTTCACATTTGTACAGAACCTGACAATTTACCAGGGGCTTCCCCGCCCCC
>PVIJ01009661.1:0-65411 GCA_004024925.1 Scalopus aquaticus
ATCCTTGCCTTGTGCCTGATCTTAGGGGAAAGGCCTTCAGCTTCTCACCGTTGAGTATAATATTGGCCGTGGGTTTGTCGTATATGGCTTTTATTATGTTGAGGTATGTTCCTTCTATCCCAAGGATTTCAAGGGCTTTTATCATAAATGGGTGTTGTACTTTGTCAAATGCTTTCTCAGCATCTATTGATATGATCCTTGATGGCTTCTTCTTCTCAGACAGACAACACTTTCTACACGCTCCACACCCCTCTGTGTGAACTGGTTCTTGTTCCTACATAGTGGGATACAACTCCTGTGAGAGGGTGCCACATTCTTATACTACTTTGTCTGACACCTAAAGAGCCCTTTCTGCCAGATATCCAAACTTAGAGAGTGTGTCAAGTGTTAACCATTTCAAGTTGTTAAAACTAATGTGACAATCAGGAGTTAGCCAAGTGGAAAACAGTCTGCAAAGAGTAGGAAAGCAGTGAAGAGATGAGAGGGAGACTCTGATTTATCTTTAAGCTTCAGATCCTGTAAAATCTTAGATCCACCTACATTATACTCCTGCTCTCCCCTGTACCTATCTTATGATTTCAATAAATTATTCCACTTTACCAAAGGAATACTTAAATTAATTGGAGGTGAATTTCTATCATCTGCAACCAACAAAAATCCTAACAACGGGATTACTAACTGCCCCACTAAAAAGCACTTCCTGGGCCTCCCTGGTGGCACAGCGGTTGAACACTGCACCGTGGAGCTGTCGGCAGCGCCTGTGATGCGAGTTCGAGTTCGATGCCAGGCCGGGGAGATTCTCACATGGCACAGCAGACCTCTCCTGCCTCGCCCGCTGCTCCCCTCAGCAGTATATTTCTGATCTGCCTGTTCTGCACCCCACTCTGTCTCTGGTGAACCCTTTCACCACCCCCGCCTCTGGCCTGTACCCCAGCTTGTATGTATAAATAAATAAATCCTTAAAAAAATGAATAAAAATAAAAAGCACTTCCTACTTCTACATACTAACTGCTTTACAAATATAGGTTCAATATTGTCGGTTTTTCTCAAAGGAAAACAATACCTTTCCATTTATTTTTACTTCCATTTATTTTTACATATCTGGGGAAAACAGTATGTAAAGATTAAAAAACAAGGAACATCATACCGAACACATTATCAAGTAGGTGACAGAGAAGAATCTAATGTATCCTAAAGCTTGTAGTAGGATCTTCAATGGGAGCAAGGGAGAAAACTCACTCTCCCTTCCCCAATTAATTCACTAGGAGTCTCCTACAAGCAAGTAGTGTCTGAACTGATTGCCTAATCAACGTAATATGACCATACCAAAAAGAACTGCTCGAGTATTACACAAGTCCAGAAAGATCTGTTTTTGATTTTAAAGCTAAGGATCAATTTCTCCACACAGAGTGCTGCTTTTTTTCATCCTCAAGTTTCCAAATTACTTTACTTTTTTCGAATGGCTATGAAGACATTATAGAACACAACTCACTAGTGATTAGGAAAATCACTTCAGTCTTAAAATCAAACAGCACTAAAAAATCTAATAGTAAACATTAGAGTGCATCATATATAGCAGAAAGTTTGCTTTAATTTTTTTGTTACTTTGGGTGACATTTTGAGTATACTTCCATCTTGCACAATTTACGGAGTCACTTTCCATAATGTAGCAAATCTGCAGTAATATACACATGTATGCATATACTGGTCATTATGTAAAAATTTCTCACTGTGGATCAGTCAAAACAAATAGGCAAATACTGATTTAATAGAGCACTATTTTATTTGGAATCTTGTTTTCAAATCCCACAAACACCACTTACATTGCATTTCAATGCCTTCCCCTGTAAAATTAGAATATACAGAAATATCTCACATAGCTGCGAATAGAACAAAATAAATAATGTATGTAAAGTGCCCAATGACAGGTCCAGGACTTAGTAACTGTTGGATCATCTTAGTGTTCTACCATCTTTACCCAGAGTGATTCCATTAAGCCCAGGCTATCTTGTGACACAGGCTACATTTTTCTTGAAAGTTTTCAGGGCAACAAGGAAATATTCCAAGCAGCCTTCTCTTACTAACCTTAAAGATTATACTGACAATATAATTAACATAAGATTGTTAAAAGATTCCAGGTATATACAATACCATTCTTTGAACCATTATATCTGATTCCTTTTCTTAGATGAGAAGAATTAACACTCTGGAGGGGAGGTCAGTAGCTACACATTCTCAGCACTCTTAAGGGTCAAACACTTAAAAACAGAATACAATTTTAGCCATGTAGTCAAAGGGACCCTATCTTTAAGAGTTCGGAGAGTAGGTAAGAAAAAACAAAGCAACTGTCATGTATAAATGAAAGTCTCATATCACTTCCCAAATAGGCTGCAGACAAAAGAACTAGAAATTCTCACACAAGTTTTGACATTTGCTACCCTTACTCACATTGTCAAAATTAATGTATTGAGGGCCTCCCTGGCTGGGTTAAGTCTCAGCACTATCAAGCTACTGCCAGCCACTACAGCATGAGTTTGGTCCCTGGCCGGGGAGCTAACTCACATGGCACAGCAGACCTTTCCTATCTTGCCTACTGCTGCCCTCAGCATTATATTTCAGTAGATCCGCCTATTCTGCTCCCCACTCTGTCTCTGGTGAATCCTTTCACCCACCCACACCTCTGGCCTGCACCCCAGCTTGTATGAAAAAATAAATAAATCTTTAAAAACAAAATCATAGGAAAAGAGACCAGTCTTGTGATTACCAGAAGAGGGATGGGGTGGGGGAAGTAATAAAAAGGTACAAATTTCCAGTTAAAGGATAAGTACTAAAGATAGATAGAATCATTACAACATGATGACTATACACTTTCACATACACCGCTGTGTGGTATACAGAAAAGCTAGGATAGCAAATCCTAAGAGTTATTGCAAGAAAAACAGTTTTTTCCTTTACTGTCTTCTTTTCAATGTATTTATACAAGACGGATGTTAGCTAAAACTATTGTGGTAACTGTTTCACAGTAAACCAAACCATCATGCTATATGCCCTAAGCTTATACACTGACTGATATATGTCAAATATTTCTGAACACCAGTGGAAAAAAATTCACTGTGAGGAAATGAAGCTACAGGCCTTTATTATAAACCAAACATAAAGCAATCAAAACAAGAGCAGAAGCACTAAATGTTGACAACAAGGCTACACTTCTATATGTATAAGTATCATACTAAAATAAAAATGATGAGTACATTAACAGAGAAACAGTGCTACAAAGAGGTGATAACAAAATAAGTTTTGGACCATAGTGTATTTAAGTCAGTATGTACTTAATTTCTATCAATTAGACTTATCTATATGTAAAACTGGAAAGCAGGTGTTACTAAATTCCAAGGATGTTCTGAAAATGCATGATTATATATCTAAGTGCTGTCATAAGTCACTATGCAGTAACAGTGTGATGCTTTAGAAAAAGCTTGTATACACTATGATTTTCAAAGGCATTCCTTAAATCACTGTACTGATAACTCTATCTCATGTTGACTCAACTGGGATACTAAGCTGGCTGTTAAATAAAAGAATGTGACAGTCTTCAAAAACCCATTCTTTTAAAATTGAGTGACAGTAAATTCAAAAGCCTGTCATTGGTTGGAACTTTACAATTAAAAAGATCAAGTAAATGTTAATCTCTGCCCCATTATCTTCCAATAAACAACCAAACTACTCAGGTCTTTCACATTTCAAATGACTAAGAGTTCAAGATGCCAAATTTCTGATACTTGTCTACATAAATCTAATGTCTGGATAATGGAATTATGCTAGCCTGCTTAACAAGACTATTCAAATTTTTCCACTATAAAAAAAAATCTGTCCTAAACTTGTGATTCTGCTACACTATCTACAACTGTCACCCAGTTCCAGTCTTCTCATAAGCTACCACACTAGTGGGATAGTTGACTGGATATTCTGGAACCTGCAGCCAAATAAAGTGAAGCTAACTGGAACTGAACCAATGGTCATTTTGCAAGGGCACTTGAACTCTGAAGCACTTTGTAAACTGCTGTTTATTTCTAATAATATGCCTGTGAAATTTCAGCATTGAGTCATCCAATAATTTTCATTACAACTATATGCCACCTTAAAAACAAGAAAGTGCAAGGTATTCCCCTGGTTCTTAAAAACTCACAATCTAGACTAATTCTTTAAGTATAAACAACTCTTACCAAAATGGGGAGAGGGCTCAGCTCAAAGTGGTAGGCACTTCCCACAGCAATTAAGCTGGCAGTCATTTGGCAACCACAGTTTTAGGTCCTAGAGTTTAATCTTTTCAGGCTCAACAAATACAAACTTTTACTTTACATGTCAGATTTTAAGTTAATGGTTTATGGTTTGGTTATAATAGCTAATTCTTACACTGTACTATGTATCAAGTACCAATAGCCTCACCATTTTACAACTATTCACTCCTTTAATCCTCACAACAAACCACACTGAGATCAGCTAATGTGTCCAAGGTCACACAGCCATTAAGTGACAAAGCAAGAACCCAAGCAGTCTGGCTTCACAGTCAAAACTAGCCTTTACTGCTCCCCTACAGAATGGTATCAAACTAGTCCAGAACTCTCTGAACACTGAAGGTCAGAATTTCAACCTCAGAAACTAACCACACGTCCTTTTTTCCAATCCCACCTTCGCAACTGAATTGCAAACCTGTGTGACTCTTCAAGTTTCCCCTGTCTGCAATTTTAAGTAATATGACTTCTGTATCCAGAACAGGTCCCCTCTATGGAAAACCAAAATAAGCAGTAGCCTGTCAGGAGAGAACTCATGTTTCCCGTTTGTTTTGATCGCCAACACCTGAAAAGCCTAAAAAAGGGAGCATAGAAGCCATCACCACTTTTTCTGAGAAAAAGAACAATCGTATATGATGAAGCTGAGCTAGAAACGGCTAGTCGCTATTTTTTTTCCACCCGCCTCTAACTTATTCCTGAAGGGAGACTGTTTATGCATAAAAAAGCAGATGAAGGGGGGAAAGGAGGGAAAGGGACTATTACTCCATCTCTCCAGAGCGGGGAGGTCCAGACTTCTGGCCCTCTGTGTTACAAGTTAAAAGCAGGATTACAATCATTTCTGCCCTGGCCGGCTTCGGTGTCTCCCCTAGCTGCAGGAAGGTGGCTACGTGGCGCATGGAGGCATTTCCTCCGGCCTGGGAGAGGAGGTGGCAGCCCCGGCTTGTGGGAGCCCCTAGCCCAGGACTCTGCGGCAGGGGGCGCCCGGAGGAGGCGGGAAGTGGGACACAGAAGCTTCCCGGGGACCCCCAAGAGAGGGCAATGACTGGAACAGCTAGCCCAGAGTGGCTGTGGGGCCATGAGTGCCAGAGCCCCCGGCCTTTAAGACCACCCACGCCAACCTCCCTCGAGGGTCAGCACAAGCCAGGGCCACCACAGGAGTCCTGCGGCCAAGGCGCCCGACGGTGAACGCTATCCTCTGTGGGCCACTCACCAGGTTGAGGGGTCCTTCCATTACTTCCATAGACCCGGGGCAAGCGGCGGCCTGAGGAAGGGGAGCGAGGGCGCCGGGGCACATGGAGGGGAGCAGCAGGGGAGCACGACGCACGGGCGGAGACGGCGGCCACTCTCAGCGCCCGGGGAGCCAGCGGCGCGCGCTGAGGCAGCAACAACCGCACCACTTCCTCCTCAGGCGCTGCGCCGCGGGCCCGCCCCCTGCGCCGCGACCACGCACGCGTCGCGTCACGACGTCACACGCGGCTGGTTCAAGGTGGGAGTGAGGGCGAGAAAGTGGGAAGAACTCAAGGAAGGCGGGACGCCGAGTGACGTAACTGTCTCGCGATAGGTGTAGCTTCAGCTTTTGAAGGCTCCCCTGAGATCACGTGAGGAGGTGCAGTCTTGTTGGACTTAGATAACATGGCTGTTTTTTGTTGTAGCCTCTCGTTACCTTCCAGCCTGACTTTTCCTAAACTTAATGTAATTACACCCTTTTTTGCACTCCTGTTCCCATCCTTGTTCTTGCCCCTAATCTATATTTTTCAAAAAGCAGATTTAAACCAGGAACTGAGCTAGACATCTGGAGGGAGACATATGAATGTTTCAGGGCTCTGTCCTCAAGTTACTGAAAAACGAGTAAGGAAAATAATGTGGTTCACAAATAACTAAATGTGTAATGACTTACTTAACAATTATGTGCCAGACCACTAGGGTCTTTCTGTCAGTGAATCCACTCACACTAAAAAATAATTATTTGTGCTGTAGGGGGAATGGGTAAGGAGCTGCAATAGAATGACCATGAGTTCTGCAACTTCAAAGACAGGAGTTCTTACAAAACCATAAGAGTTTGGAAGAAGACCCCAAGCTTCAGGTAAGACCGCCCAACCCTGGCCTGTACTTTAATTGCTGTCTTGTGAGAACCAGAGCAGGTAATCCTTCAAAGTCAGACTTAGACTCCTGACCCATGGAAATTGTGAGATAACAAATGTATGTAGTTTTATTTCACTAAATTTGTGGTTATTAACAAATGAAATCAGGAAAAAAAAAACATTACAACTCCTTCAAGGGACGTAAATTATAGAGGCAGAACTTTATTGATAAAATCAAGTCATGAGCAGTGATCCATGTCACCAAACTACTCACAGCACAGTGGGTATGTTTGAAACCTCAAAGGCAGGCCTTTCTGGTGCCACAAGGGATTAAGTCTCAGCACTATAAAGCAATACGCAGCCACTGCAGCATGAGTTCAATCCTTGGCCAGGGAGCTTCCCACGTGGCATAATAGACCTTTCCTGCCTCGCCCGCTGCTCCCCTCAGCAGTGTACTTCAGTTGATATGCCTGTTCTGCTCCCCTCTCTGTCTCTGGTGAATCCTCTCACCACCCCACACCTCTAGCCTACACCCCAGCTCGTATGCATAAATAAATAAATCTTTAAAAAAAAAGAAACCTCAAAGGAGTCCTCAGCAATGACTTGATAAGGAAGGAGGCATATGATATGTTCAAACACATACCAGTGTTTGAGAGTGACTTCATTCAGATCTGCAAAAGAGGAGACATGATGGATGTACATGATCATGTCCAAATGACACAGCATTGCATACACCAGCCCTCTTCCTAGCCACTTGCTGTGTTGCTGTTGGCCCTACCAGCCGCAGGCTATGAAGAACATGTTAAGATGTCACTGGATCATCAAGGGAATAGGTTGAAAACCTACATATGATAAGGGGCTAGGGACGAAGGGAAGGGCACCCACCTAGTATAGGAATCTGTACACATAGCATAGGTGCACATACACACTATGTGACTAAATGAAAACCCTAGCTTTAAACTGAGGTTCCTACCCTGATGATGCCCAAAGGAGTGCCAGACATTGACGCCTGAGATCTACCAGGGTCAAGGTACCCGGGAGGCTGATAACAAGTTCTGTCGGTTGAACATGACAAATACCAGAAATATCAGCTGTGACAGGATGTTTTGATGGGCTGTTTGCTTATGAATCAGTGCCTTTGTTTAACTCAATATAAAAAGGCCAACAAGATAAGAGATGGCAGGACAGTCTCTTCAGGGTGTTATACCTGTCATTCGCTCAGATCAGTGGCCTGCAATGTGAAAAATAAAAGTGCTTATAGACTCAATTCCTGTCTCTGCTGATTGTCTTTTTGGTAATGACAGGCAGCACCAGAACCCTGGCCTAGTCCACTAACACATAGACTTTAACACTCTCCAATCTGTTTTGCTTGAAGTCTGGGAAACAGCAGCTGTCCCTGAAGCTTGCTATGCCTATTTTTCCTTCTGGCAGTTTTGTATTCCTTCAGATACATGAAGGACTTCATTGCCTATAAAAAAAAAAAAAAGCCCATTTATCTCTTGTGAATGCCATTGGTGGATTATAGCAATTACCAGGCCATGCCTGGTTATGGGCAGTAGACCTGCCTATTGTTGAATCAAAGACAAATGCCCTACGGTAAATCTCTGCTGCAGTTCAGCAAGATGGGCCAAGGAATTTTGAGAGAACATCTGAACGCTGGTCCTGCAAGACACTGAGGCTTACCTGGAAAATGTATTCCATGTGAAAGAATCCAAACCCAAATAGCCTACCATTGACAGACTTGTCACACTGGAGAGATTCCTGGTGCTTTTCCAGAATACACCACAAGGCTTAAATTCATATATTCCTTAGATATTGACTGCTGTAATTTCATACATGATTAGAGAAGTGTGATTATACACCAATCTCTTGAATGCTTACTACCCCAATCAAGAAAGAGTCATCTGTTGTGGGATTTTAAAAAAATATTTATTTATTTATGCATACAAGAAGTGGGGTGTAGGCCAGGGGTACAGAGGGTTGGGGAGGAGTGAGAGGATCACCAGCAGAGTGGGGAGCAGAACAGGTGGATCTACTGAAATGCACTGCTGAGGGGAGTAGCAGGAGAGGCAGGAGAGTCTGCTGCACCATGCAAGCTCCCTGAATGATTATGCAGATCCTGACATTGATTGGGAGAAAGGGGTATAAATTTGGTGTTGAGATGCCCAAGGTGCTAGGAAGGGGTAAGGGGAGATCTCATTTTACTCTAGGAGTAAAGATGATATTCTCAGAGAAGACATGTTTAGAGATTAATATTCACCTGAATTAATATTCACCTGAATTTTACCACCCCCCCCCACAACCAAACTTCATTCTTCCACGTCTTTTTTTTTTTTTAAAGATTTATTTATTTATACATACAAGCTGGGGTATAGGCCAGAGGCATGGGGCGGTGAGATGGTTCACCAGAGGCAGAGTGGGGAGCAGAACAAGCAGATCAGAAATACACTGCTGAGGGGAGCAGTGGGGAAGGCAGGAGAGGTCTGCCGCACCATGTGGGATTCTCCCCGGCTGGGCGTCTAGCTGCTGACAGCTCCACAGCACAGCGCTCAACCGCTGCGCCACCAGGGAGACCCCATTCTTCCGCGTCTTTAAAGAGGGGAACAATGATTGCCTCTTGATGAGGAAAGGGCAAAGCTTAGAGAGTGACAGTCTCTTCTTAGATTAGGGAAGGGCACAGGACTCGGGCACAGACAGAATTTCCTCAATGTCTAGGGGTTGTATTGCTCTTAGCTCAAAATGCTCAGCGTGCCAGAAAGGGGATCCTGAGACTGGTTCTGAGAATCCCGGGGCAATCTGTTTAGGCATCTTCACTGTATCAGTTATTTCTCTCATCTCAGCACAGGAGCTCAGAGGAGAGGATCAAGATCAAGTCAGCATCAGGAGCCTTCACATGGTCCGTGAGGTATGTGGGGTTCCCTCCTCCTCTTATGTTGTGGAAGAGGGAATCTATGAGCCTCCAAACATGCTGTGTTTATGGACTACCCAGTGAGTTCACCCCAAGCACACCCTTTTCTTTAGTCATGAAACCTACCTGGCCTGCCAGAGGGGCAATAACTGAGGTAGCAGCAGGGGCAGCAACAGCAGTTCTGGACACATGGAAGCAACCAAGTCAGTAGACCCAAGAGAGATGAGCCAAGTAATATGGAGAGCAGCAGTGGGGCCCCAGGAGGAAGAAGAATCAGCAAATCAAGGCAGAATCAAGGCAGAACTACCAATTTGGTAAAGTGCTAGAGGCACTGCTTCACAGACCTCCTGGGAGGGTACTATGGAAACCTAGGTCAAATTGCCCTCAGATAAAACTTAGCTAACTTTCCCTGGATTTTGAAGCCCTAGCACTATCTACCTCAGCCACTTGCTCCCTGTCCTCTGAAGTTCAGGTTTGACAATAGTATGCACAAAGGTCACAACAGTGGAAAATTACTCTGTATTTAAGCAGGCTGGTGGGTATATAGGTCTTTGCTGTTGTAATTTTCCCTGTTTTACATATCTGGCATCAGGTTATCTTATTGTCAGGTGGCAGTTGTTATGAAATTGTATTGTTGTCTTAGAAAAATTTAATCGATTTCTTTCACTGTATTTATATTTTAATGTAAGCGGAAGAGAGGTAAGGACAGCAATATGTTTCAATCTAAAAAACTAACCTCTTTGAGTATAAAATTAAAATTTAAGTGACAAAAGCAGTAACAACTTCAGAGAAAAGCAGGTTACCAGCATAGTTTGCATGACCCTCTCTATTGTAGTATAAGGTATGAGCTGTGAGGGCTCATCTTTCTATTGCATCATTCTTTGGTAATTTAAGGACCACTGAATACTTCCATTTGCAACTCCATCCTGAATAGATGGGAAAATTGCTTTTAACTTTAAATGGAAACTAGCTTTAATTTCAGTTGTTTGTGTTTAAGACTATGGAGGACAAGCAGCATTTTGCTTCAAGTTGATTCAAGTGTTTCTTGAAGATTTAAATTTCTTCTTTTCCTGAAGCTTTTAAATTATCCACATTTCCCCATAGCTGTAGCTTAACTTTGCATACCACTTTGCAAGTTTCACAGCATTTATATGTTTAAAAAAAAGAAAGAAACAACAGGCCTAAAATTATGGGCCCACCAACACTTAATTCCTAACCTAACTGTAGTTTTAACTAAAACTGCAAAATTTTAGGGAAATTTTAAACCCAATAAGGCTGGATTTTCCTAGCCAGCACAAGTGAGGTAATCTTAATGATAAAACCCACCCAGCCTTCCTTTAAGGAAAGATGGTTTTTTTCCCCTTTTGTTAATAACCTTGTCCCACCCTCTTTCTGACTTAAAAAACCTTGGCAAGTCTTTCTCCTGTTTATGGGATGCTGCCAGGTACATGATTGTTTAATAAAGCCAATTAGATATTTAAATTAATTGGGGTAAATAATTTTTCTTAAGATTTATTTATTTATGCATACAAGAGCTGGGGTGTAGGCCAGAGGTGGGAGTGGGGGTGAGAGGATTCACCAGCGAAAGAGTGGGGAGCAGAACAGGCAGATTGACTGTAATCCACTGCTGAGGGGAGGAGCGGGTGAGACATGAGAGGTCTGCTGTGCAATGTGGGTTAGCAGGCGATTCCTGGCCAGGGATCGAACTCATGCTGCAGTGGTTGCTGATAGCTTCGTAGGCTGAGACTTAACCCCTTGTGCCACCAGGGAAGTCTTGGGTAAATAATTTTTTAACTGTGTATTTGCTCTTTCGATTGCAATGTTTAAATTAGGATTTTTCCAGTGTCATAAAATTAGTAGATAGCTGAGCTAGGTTTTAAATCTGGGTCTGTCTGGCTATAAGCCCAGTACTTTCCACGACAAGCAGCTAAATATCTACTGGAGTGACATCTAATGTTGATAATAGCAGAAATAGACTGTTAGGATAACCCACAGTAATTATATAGGTTATTTTGGGTTTTCCTAAGTTCACAATCCTGAGTACCAAGAGATTGAATCTAAAAAGGGAGTTACTATTGTTAGGGGCTCTATTCTCTGGGGTATTTGCCAAGAACTCTTCGCAAACCACATGGAGTAGGAACATGCCTTGTGAGGGTGGGGGAGGGTAGTCATGAGCAGTAGGTGCTAACGCCTTGAGTAACAGGGCTTCCCCCTAGTCTGCTCCCCCAGGTGTGGCTCTCCCGGAGCCTCAGCCATTGCTGGGAGTGCTGGGCCAACGTGGCAGGCTCCCAGCGGAGCCTACCCTGCAGCCTGCAGATATGGATCCCTATACTGCTACAGCATCTCCCACTCCCATCCCCACCTTCCCCCTGCCCACATTGTTACTTCTAGTCCTGTTGAGGGCATGGGATATAGTTTGCCACGTATTGGGAAGGAATCAGGGAATCATGACATTGGAAAATGAGAGGGTTTGACTACCCTTAGATAATGTAAGATGAGAGGATACTTAGGCAATGAATGGTAGAGGTGAAATTATTGAAATCATAAGGCAGATCAGAGACTGTTCTTACTCAAGCTTTCTACCAGAGATTTGCCTCCAGCTTCCTTTTACAAAGTTGCCAAGATTCTTAAGTGTCTGTTAATCTATTCAGTCCCTCCATATTCCCTGCTGCCATTCCATCTAAGCAACACTAGCATAGGAGGTCTCTGACTGACAGTCCTGGGCAGTCATGTGAGAGCTAGGGAAGAGTTGTGTCAAAATAGTAGACTAGCAAAGCACACACACACACACACACACGCACACACACACACACGCACCACACACACACACACACACACACACAAATTTTACCATTAAGTGAATCTTTTCTCTCTTACTTTAACTAAACTCTTCACTTTTTTTAAGATTTATTTATTTATGCATACAAGAACTGGGGTGTAGGCCAGAGGTGCAGGAGGTGAGAGGATTCACTAAAGACAGCGTGGGGAGCAGAAGAGTCAGATGAAGTGAAATACACCGCTGAGGGGAGCAGTGGGCGAGACAGGAGAGGTCTGCTGTGTCATGTGGATTAGTTAGCTCCCTGGCCAGGGATGGAATTTGTGCTGCAGTGGCTGAAGATAGCTTCATAGTGCTAAGACTTAACCGCTTTGCCGCCTAGACTCCTCACTTCTGAGAAGGTCTTTTTCACAAGTAAGTCTTTATATTCTCTCTACCCTTGAGTGAACTGAAAAATCTTAAGGTGAATGGGAGAAACTATATAGGAATGTGGCTCCAAAACAAAGAATAAGAGGTTGAGCAAGGAAGATTCTGACAGACACCTTACACACAATACCCTGACGTCCTTATTTACATCACATGCTGTTGACATTTGGTTCAGAAAAAAGTGTGGGGAGAATGATGCAACCTCAGCACTTAGGACATAGAACTGAGGCCAAGGAATTTTGAGTGTACATGGAGGCTGGCCAGACTTCAGCTTTGGCCAGACGCTTAGGTTATTCCACGCCGAACTCTCCCTTGCCAGTTCTAAAATTTGCAGAACTCTAACTCTTCTACAGTGGGACAGCTGTGTCCACCACAGTCTTCTTTTCCAGTTCAGGTTTTGGGGGAAGGGAGAAAATTAATTGTGAAAATAGACCAGCTGGAGAATATTTGGTCATGACATTAAAATACTTTACAAAATTCTCTTGAATTCTTCAAATATCACAGAGTAAATTTCCACTTGATTAAATCATAATCACATATCACATTTTAAAGGAAGTTTATTTTTCAACTATATAAACAAAGCCTTTTTGCATGGATGCATTTTTACACCTTTTATGAAAAAGTCAAATGTATCCAAAATGATATAATGAACACCCATATATATATAAGCCGTGTATTTAGTAGTTAACATTTTGCCATATTTTCTCAATTTGTTTGTTAGAATTTTTAAGTACTTCTTAAGTAAATCATAGTGTTTGATTTGCATTCATATCTAAAAAATAAGAACAGTTTCCCTACTTTACTATAATGCCCCAGTTGTACATAATGAAATAAATAATGATTCCTTAACTCAAACTATAATCATAGTAATATTTCCCAGACTGTCCTCAAAATGTGAAAATGGGCAGCATTAAGATCTAAAGTTCACACTTTGAATGTGATTGCTATGTCTCGTAATTCTTTTCCTCTCCCCTTTCCCTTCCCCTTCCACTTCTCCTCTTTCTCTGGGTCTTTCCCCAACTTTCATTCTTCCAAGTAGCTAAGGGAGTAGCTAAAGTTTCTTTTCTTTTTTTTTTTTTAATGATGTATTTTATTTCTCAAGGTTTTTTTTAAAAGATTTATTTTTTTTTACTTATGCATACAAGAACAGAGGTGTAAGCCAGAGGTGGGAGGCGGGGGTGGGTGCAGGGAGGATTCACCAGAGACAGAGTGGGGAGCAGGACAGGCAGATCTACTGAAATACACTGTGGAGGGAAGCAGCGGGTGAGACAGGAGAGGTTTGCTGCACCATGTGGGTTAGCTACCCGGCTCACAATTCGACCTCATGCTGCAGTGGCTGGTGATAGCTTGGTAGCATGGAGACTTTAACCCCTGTGCCACCTGGGAGGCCCTGGTAAAAGTTTCTTGTGAGACTACAGGGTCTTGACTAATCTTAGCTCAAAATAATCCACATGACTATCTGAACATCTAGGGAGATCTATCCTTTAGCAATCTAGGCTTTTTTTTTTTAAAGATTTACTTATTTATGCATAGAAGAACTGGTGTCCAGGCCAGAGTTGTGGGAGTGAGAGAATTCACCAGAGGGGGGTAAGGGTGAGAGAATTCATCAGAGACAGAGTTGGGAGCAGAACAGGTAAATCTACTGAAATACACTGCTAAGGGGAACAGCAAGTGAGTCAGGAGAGGCCTGTTGTGCCTTGTGGGTAGCTCCCTGGCTAGGCATCGAACTCAGGCTGTGGTGGTGATAACCCTGAAATGTAACCCCTAGGCCACCAGGGAGGCCTCTAGGCTTTTTATGTAGATTCAAAGCAGGGACCCAAGCTCTCTCCCCACTACATATGCAGTCACATGTTTTTAATTTCAAGGTTACCTCTCAAGTTACACTCCTATCTCTTCCTTTGCTTTTACCATCAGTGCGCTGGGAAAAAGCAGTGCCTCCTCAGAAACAATTCTCATGAGTAACTTTCACCTCTGCTTTTCTTACAGACCTAAGTGTTCAGATTTGAATTATATATAATAAATTCATGACCAACTTTTCTTCAGTGCTCCATGCATGGCACTTTTTATTTGTAACTAATTTATTTACGATATAATTTTGCAGCACTCGCAAACCTACCACTACTCTAAAACAAAGCTAATACAAACATTATACATTCTAGTACAAATTTTTTTCTTAGCATATGTGTAAATATTTCTGCTGAGCACATATCTAAGATGAGAATTGCTACATCATGTGTTTTACATATGTTCAACTTTAGTAGATTTTGCCAGCTTTCCAAAATGTGTATGCCAGTGTACACTCCCATTGACAGTGAATGAAAATTCCATTAGCTCGAAATTATTGTGAATAATTTGTATTTTTTGTTTTAATCACTCTTGTTTTATTTTTTTTTTGTTTTAATCACTCTCGGTAATTTGTCTCTTTTGCACCTTAAAAGTTGAGTTGTGGTCCATTACTTTATATTTATGGTAAAGAATACGTTTCTGAAGATAATACTATTAGCTTTCTTAATTTCCAAGTCTAATGATTTTTCTTCAGTTCTTGTCCTTAATTTCTCAGTAACATTTGACACCAATGGCCACCACTCCACTTTCTTTTGGTCACTTGTTTCTCTGAGTTCTATAACATTGCATTACCCTAGAAAGGACACCTTATCCACAATTCCAGAATCTAGTACAACTTAAAAAGAGTCGCTGTGTTCTGTTACATTGGCATTTTCCAAGTCTATGTTCCAAACCTTCTACTTCTTTTTTTTTTTTAAGGTTTTCTTTTTTATTTATTTATGCATACAAGAACTGGAGTGTAGACCAGTGAGGGGGGGGCAGGGCAGAAAAAGGGGGTGAGAGGATTCACCAGAGACAGAGTGGGGAGCAGAACAGGCGTATCTACTGAAATACACTGCTGAGGGGAACAGCAGGCCAGACAGAAGAGGTCTGCTGAGCCTTGTGGGTTAAGCTTCCTGGCCAGGGATCAAACTCATGCTGTGGTGACTGCTGATAGTTTTATAGTACTGAGACTTTAACCCCTGTACCACCAGGGAGACCCAACCTTCTGTTTTCTATTCCTTATAGACAATTTCCAGTTTCAAGCTTTAATGATCACCTCTTCAAAGATTTTACTTAAAATTACTCCTTTACACAGAGCCAGCAATTGAGGGTGAGGTCCTGGCACAGGATGTGCCACTATTGCCCCTGCAGCACAGAGTCTACTCAGGCTTGCTGCCTGGATCTGGCATGGGAAAGGGCTGTGGGTGCTTCAGGGTGGGAGATGAGCAACAGTGTAGGAAGCCAGAGGCAGGTGTTAATTTGTTAATTACAGTACAACTTTATTAATACTGGAATCTTCACAGTGCATTTGTTACTTGCAGCAGTGTCTAAATCCTGGGGAAGGTGGGGAGAATAAGGCAGGAGAGGATCATTTATCTGAAAACCTACAGAAGTGTGGGTGGGTGGGGGAAAAAAAGGGTGAGTGGGAACCAAGAGGGAAGTCCTGAGATGGGGAAATAAATTAAAAAAAAAAAAAAGAACAAGTTAACAGCACCAGAAAAATCACTTCAATAAAAAGAAACTTTAGAAAAGAATTTGTCTCTGTACAAAATGAAAATAAAAAAGAACGTAAAGTTGTCCTGCAGACCAAAGTTTCTGGCACAGAATGGTTGACTTGGATCCCGAGACCAGGGCCTGTGTACGAAGTGGGCTCTAAGATGGTCACAGGGGACTGAGGGGTTGTGTGCAGCCCGGGTGGAATGGGCTTGGCAGGGCAGAGAGGGGGACAACGAAGCATAGGGAGGCCACATGCACCCCTCCCTGTGGCTCTAGAAGTCATGTTCTTCCTCATAGGGACCCAGCGCCAACACACACAAAATCTGCAGCCTCTAAATTTGCTCAAGTCACATATCCTGTGGCTCGTACCATCATCCCACCAGAACAACAGCACACCCTTTGGGGGCAGGGGCAGTTTGCAAAAGTTTCCTGAGCTTCACAAACTGGCCATCTGCTCTCTGGATTGCTGCAGGGCCCTCCTGGGGGGTAGTGGGAAAAGAGGGAGAGGTCATTCTCAGGCCTAGGGATTTACAGGTACTTAAAGAAAAAGAAAAAAATGATTGCTCCTTAATGTTCAACTTACTTTGTGTGTGTGTGTGTGTGTGTGTGTGTGTGTGTGTATTTTACATCACTGTTCATTTTTGTGGAATGTATACTTTCTCTTCTCAGGTGTAGTCTCCATAAAGTTCCCACCACCGATTCACTGGTGTATCATCACCAGTGCACCATCACCATAGTCCCTAGTGCTCTTTTTTTTATTTTTATACCATTTATTACATTTACTTATGCATACAAGAGCTGGGGTATAGGCCAGAGGTGTGGGGGGTAAGAGAGCTCACCAGAGACAGAGTGGGGAGCGGAACAGGTGGATTAACTGAAATACACTGCTGAGGGAAGCAGCAGGAAAGACAGGAGAGGTCTGCTACTGCCACTTGTGGGTGAGCTCCCTGACTGGGGGTCGAACTCAATATGAAAAAAGTATAGGTGGGGTGGAGATTCTGATAAGAAATATTAGGACCTGCAGAAACAGCTCCCAGGATTCAGCATTCAGAATTTCAATGTGTTCGGATTTTCAGCAATTCCAGGGTCAGCCATTTCTGCCCTCACCGTGCCCATCTTCCAGAAGGCTGTTGCGGGCCTCTGAAGGACGTGGAGAGGCTTCCAGTAGCCAATTTCAGGGAAGAAAAATTCGGAGACTTTGTAGGTACCCAAGTGACTGAAACTGTTCCCAGCTTTGCTGCTATCACAGCCTGGAAGTGAAGGCGAGGACCTGGAGCTGGGCATCTCGCTGAATTGGTGAGTGTAGCCGTTTGTTGCATTGTCCTGTTTTGAGTGTTAATTGTTTGGTGCTGTGCTGGGGCACCTCGGCAGCTCCAGTGAGCATCTCCTGTGTCTTCTGCTACCTTCATGAATTTGATCCTGGCCTATAGTCTGGCTGCCACATGCCCCAGGTCCATAGTGGCAGGAAGATGCCATCTTGGGAGCATTTGTGTTTAGGACTTTAAAACACTGGACACTGCTTTGGGTGAGGTAAAGGGCCATTTGTGGTCTCAGTAACTCTTTGTTTTCCCTGGTTTGTTAAATACATCCCATTATTGTTGTTCTCTGAACCGGAATGGTCTTGCAATTGTGCACTTGGGTGAGGAACTCAGTGACCGGTAAATTCTTTGGGCAGTGTCCTTGGCCAGTTTTAGTGTCCCTTGCTGCTCTGTATCAGTTCCATTAAATAAATTCCAAACTTTTCTTGACATTCCAACTAATGCCTCATACTTTTGTTGTTTATTGATAGTAATTATAGTATGAGTGGTGATGATGCTGATGATTTCATTGTGGGTAAAATTATCCTTACCCCTCTTAGCTTCAATAAAATAGCTTTAGTTATAGTTGGACTTACTGTAGGACCTGAGAAAAATTGACATATAGTGAAATAAGCAACAGTGAGACATTACATAGTAATGAAAATGAATATAAGACAAATAAAAAATTAAAATAAATAACAGCCACTTTATGATAGATGAAGTTCAACTGTTTGATTTTAAAAAAAGAATCATAAATGAATATGTATGATATAGTTCTGTTTATTGACCTGTTAGAAACAAGAACAATGTGTTCTTTATGGTACATATTTGGTAAAACTGGAAAGAAAACAAAATGCAAGTTTAGGACAGTGACTTTGTCTAGAGGAGGGAGATACTGGAGATGTATGCACAGTGGTCACAGTTGTGGGGAAATTAATTCTGTATCTAGCAACATGGTGAGTAAATAGTGCTTACCGTTGTGATTTTTCCCATCTCTAAAATCAGGTGATTTTAAATTGCTGACAGCCAGGGGGCAGTTGTGATAGTTAAATCACTTTACAAATACTTGAACCAATTTTGTTGTCACTTATGTTCCCCTTTTGATGTGTGCACAAGAAAGATACAGGGCACAAATATATCTAAGTCTGAAGATTTAATCTCTCATTAAGTACAAAAAATTTGTAAGGGATAATCATAACCAAATAATGATTTGATTTCTGAAAGCTCTTTGCTATCATTGTTAGCAAGTAAGAAAATAATTCTCCTTTCTAGAAATAATAGGTATGAAGAACTGTCTTCCTGCTGGGTCATTCCTTGTCCTGAAGGAGAGAATAAATCCTATCCCACTTTCAACTTCATAATAGATAGAAGTCACTGTCCTAAACTTGCGTTTTGTTTTCTTTCCAGTTTTACCAAATATGTACCATAAAGAACACATTGTTCTTGTTTATAACAGGTCAATAAACGGAACTATATCATTCTATCTTAACTTTATACGGAAACTAGTTATAGAGTTTGTTGTTCTTTTAAAACTGAGCATGGTCTTGTGTAGATGTAGGAATGATCTTGATTCAAAAGAAAATTTGACTCTAAATGCAATCTTTATTGCGTCTATTATCTACCATAGTGACTTCACCTATTGTTTTGTGTGCAAGAGTATCAACAATTCTTAAACAAAGGAATACATTTTAATATGACTTAGTGACTAAACAAATGAAAGTGAGAATGGTCTATACCAGTACTTTTTTTTTATTTAAAGATTTATTTTTTATTTATACATACAAGCTGGGGTACAGGCCAGAGGTGTGGGGCGGCAAGAGGGTTCACCAGAGACAGAGCGGGGAGCAGAACAGGCAGATCAGAAATACACTGCTGAGGGGAGCAGCAGGTAAGGCAGTAGAGGTCTGCCGCACCATGTGGGATTCTCCCAGGCTGGGCGTCGAACTCGCATTGCGAGCTGCTGACAGCTCCACAGAGCAGCAGTTGTGCTGCGCCACCAGGGAGGCCCTATACGGGTACTTTCATGTTACAAAATATCAAACCTGAATGTATTTACTCCCAGATATGCCTTGTGATTTGTCCAAGATTCCAAGAATAGGTGAGCATTAATTAGTCATAGTCCTGTGTTGACAGGATTATTTGTGACTAAGTAATTGAAAATAATTTTATTTGAACTTTAGACTTTAAAATAACTAATTTATTTGGTCCAGCCAACCTCTTCCACACAAATCACAATAAAATTAATAATACCAAACTCCAAAGTGTTCTTTAAATATGGGCATATCTCATTTTATTGTGCTTTGCCTTATAGTGCTTCACTTTAAAAAAATTTTTTTTTTTTACAAATTTAAGTTTGTGGCAATGGTCGTTCCCCCATCTTTCCCCCTTACTTTTGGTCTCCCTATTCCTTATGACACAACAATATTGAAATTAGACAAATTAATACCTTTCCAATAAGCTATAAATGAAAGGTAGAGTCATATATTTCTCTTTAAACCAAAGCTAGGAACAATTAAGCTTAATGAGGAAGGTGTGTCAAAAACCAAGATAAACCAAAACCTAGACCTCTTGTACCAAAGAGTTTACCAAATTATAGATGTAAAAATTCCAAAGGCCTATTCCCCATACTGAAGGCAGCTTGTGTGTACATTGAGATATATACATATCAATGTTTACAGCAATAGTGGCATGGTATATACATTCTTCTCTATATTTCATTGAATAATCAGTCTGGTGTTTCCTGGTCAACACTAGTGAAGTAAAATGAATTAAAAAAATCTCCCTGCCTTTCCACAAGGAAGATGATCTCACCTAAAATATTCTTGTCTCACCTCTTTTCTGAGTATAAACCTTTCATTTTATACGATTCCTTGTAAGACCCTTCTTTCAGCTTGATGAGATACTCTCTAATTAATAGTCAGTTAGATATCTAAAATATATTGAAATGATTTCTTTTAATAGTATGGAAATGTCAGAGCCATATTTGCTAATCTGTCATTCTCTCCTAAATCTTTTTTTTTTAAAGATTTATTTATTTATGCATACAAGCTGGGGTATAGGCCAGAGGTGTGGGGTGGTGAGAAGATTCACCAGAGACAGAGAGGGGAGCAGAACAGGCAGATCAACTGAAGTACTGCTGAGGGGAGCAGCAGGCGAGGCAGGGGAGGTCTGCTGCTCCATGTGGGAAGCTCCCTGGCTGGGGATCAAACACATGCTGCAGTGCTCTGAACAGCTTCATAGTGCTGTGCTTAACCTGTTGCGCCACCAGGGAGGCCCTCCTAAATCCTTTCTAATATGGGTTTTGTCCCTTCCAAAGAAATGAGAATCCTCAATGTCCCCAAAGAAACCACTTGCCAAATACAACAATTGCAAGTCAGTTCTTGGCAGTATTTGACACAGAATACACTCCCTTCTAGATTCTTGACTGAGATACCCAGATTAACCAGAGAAAAACAAGCGAGAGTCTAATACCTCTAGGATAGGAGGGAGAGACCCAGGAAAACTGAGTAACTTGCTTCAGTGACCTAAAAGTCACCTCCTTAAATAACATCTTCAGCTAGTGACAATGGATTTTGGGAGGAAAGGGGAAGACTAGTTATGGGTTTATGGGCAACTACCAGAAACCAAGAAGGGTAAAGTTATTGTGAAGATTAAGTTGGTGAACTCTTGATAAGAGGTAAAGAGAGTTTGTCATCCTCCTCTTCCCTTAAGAAACCCTTACAAATGGAGATTTTCCTTTACACACATAAATGTCTCTTACAAAAAAGGATGACTTTTATCAGTTTTCAGAGCCTTTCCTATGTCTGCTGTTTCTTAAAAATAAACAGCCTAAAAGAATCCTTATGACAAAGAGACATATTTTATGATGGCAAATTTTATTTTCCATATAAAAGTAATAGTAAAGAAAAACAACTTTGTATAATTAGTGGAACACACAAGAAGGTCAGGAGGTTGTTCGCTTTGATGAATTCATTGATTTTGATAATAGCCATGCTCTTTTCTTGTGGTCTATAATGATGAACACTAATTTTATTCGATATTATTGTTACAGGGCAGCCCCGATATAAAATGGGGTCCTCACCCGGGCACTTAAAAGGGGCTTATAATAAGACTCAACTGCAGGCGCACACAATAAAATTAAAAAAAGGTTTATTTACAAAAGGAAGGGAAAAAGAAAGAGAATAAATTGGTGAATGAGTCCTACCAGTTCCACTGAGCTGGAATCCCAATGGCGCACTAAAACCAGACGAACAGCCAAGAGACACCCCAAATCCCACATGTCTGGTTAACCTGGCTGCTTAACTCTACCCTCAGTTCCCAGGAATCCTCCCTTCGGTGATGATGACATTATGGGATATGTATCCTTGGTGTCTTGGATCTCTTTGGTCTGAGGTGGGGGTGGGGTTTGTAAAAACCTATCTGTGGAGTTTGTTCCGGACGTCCTTTCTCCCCCAACATTATGAGGTGATTTTTTTTCCCTCTTATTCTCAATAGATATTCACTCTGTATCTAATTTTGTTGTCATAATTTTGCATTTTTTAACTTAAAACAGATTCCTTCAAAATGGTAGAGCTCTCAAGTTCCATAAAATATGTACTCTCCCCCATAGATTTACTTTCCATGATTTAATAGCCCTAATTTTTTTCTAACCACATCCCCACTCCCACTCACAAGAGCTTCATATACTCTCTCTTCCTAGGCACTTTCATCAAGTTGGCTTTTCCATCCCGATGCCAATAGACCCTGACTTGTAACCCAACCTTTTGTTTTCCACTTGACCTCCAGATGGCCTATTTGAAAATGGGCATGGATGTCTAACAGGTGTCTTAAACAGAACATGCCCAAACAGAACTCTTGATACACACTAAGCAAATAAAAACTATTCCTCAGATTTAATGGCACCAACAACCACCCAACAGCTCATGGCAAAACCACAGTGGTCATCCTTGATTTTTCTTTTCTAGCACTTCCACTTCCAATTCATTACCAAGTCCTGTTGACTCCTCTCCCAAACCTATTCTAGAAGTCACTCATTTTTGTTCATTTCTGCTAATACCCTAGGTCAAATCACATCATCATTCCAAGACTACCTTGTTAAACAAGGAAACTGAAAGCTAGTAGAGCTAGAACAAGAGTTATTCATTTTGAGTTCTGGGATTGTAACCCAGTAGACAGTCCCAAGCAACACTTAAATCCTGTTTTGAAGTTGTGAAAGAGGCTGGCTTGTAAACATGAAAAAGAGCCAGGATAGTTCTCACCAATTACCAATTAGGTGTAGCCAGTCAGGTCTTTGTGCAGGATAGATTACTCAGTCAAGTTCTGATGGGTGCAATAAAATGCAAATCAAATGAAGTTTAAGCCCAGAGGTGATTGGTTAGTTTCTGTCCTGGAGATCTGTGGCAAGTGGGTGTGGTTTCATTTTCTGAAAGCACCTGAGGCTAGACCTACAATAGCGTCCTGACTCTGTTTGCTTTTTACCTACATTGTTAATGACTGTTTCGGGTTGTTGTTGTTTCAAATATTATTTACCACACAGTAGTTAAGGTTAAATAATGACCTTTCCTTGCCTAATAATCCTCCTTAACAAGCCTCTATCATACTACTAATAAAAACTGAATCTTTACTTTGGCCTGTAAGGGCTTATTTGGTTTGACTTTGTCCACCTTTGTACCACACTACTCACTAAATGCATTCTAGTCCCACTGACTTTCTGCTCCTTGAATGCTTTTATAGCACTGGAGTCAAAGTAGACCATATATTCTGTCTGCCTGGAATGCCTCCCCCCATTTTTGTCCTTTAGTTCTTACTTAAAAGAATAGCTCCTTAACAAGTCCTTTGTAATGCCACATTTCCCCCCCACACCCGCTATCACTTTCTTAATCACTTATTTTAGGGGGTGGCACCAATCCCCAGGAAGTGCTTAGTAATGTGTGAGCAAGTCTTTGTCACAGTGATTGGGGAGTTCACTAAATAGTTATGGGTAGATGCCAGATGTCTGTCAGTATGTAGTAGGGTATTTCTGTTGAAAGATCGACCTACATAGTGCATGATTTAGAATGTCCCACTATACAGTCATGTAGGGAAAAAACCTGTTTATAATTTTCTGTACCAAGAACTCATTCCATAGACCCACAGATATCTAATGGCTATGTATTTTTTGCCTCACATAAACATCCATTGAAATTTCTGGAGATGCAATTACTATGTAAATTGATGAAAGACAATCCTTTGTTTTGTTTGAAGCATTACCCAGAGTTGTTACTTATTTAGGTAAATCATGTCACCAAGGGCAATGCCTGGTGGTATTTGAGTTGCTTAAAACATTCCTATAATCAGTGGGCATTTGTAGCTATTGTATTCATGGTGACTCAATGTATGGGAAGCATACATCTGACAGCCTCATTATATTGTCAAGTATATTCCTGCTCAATCGTTTCTATAGTGAAATGCATGTTTTATTATAAATTATATTATCTCCTCTTATTATAGGGAGCATTGTGTGTGTGTTAGACTGTATCATCTATGAATTTTATTTTAGAATTATAAATGTTGTTATGAGAGATTTGTCATGAGTGGAGGCTATTTGGCTTGATAGGATTGAAAAATATTGACTTAATCCAAAGTAGCTGCCCAGTCTCTTCCTATCACATAATCTTATTTTGTTTTCATCATAGTAATTGTTGCTAGTTAATAGCTGCTTTTTAATTAATTGATTCACTTGATCTCTGCTTACCTACTCTAAAATGCAAGCTCTGTGAGAATAGTAACCTATGCCTGATTTAATATTTTTTTCCTTGGTGCCTAGAACACTGTCAGGCAGAGTTGTTGGTCTTAATCAGTGTTAATCAGATGAATGGATAGATGAATGGGAGATAATATCTGTTTCCTGTTTAGTTCCTTAGATTGGATTGGAGTCCCTGTTGTTGAGAAAGTGAAGATCAAAAACTGACAGAGAGGGTTAGTGAGATTCTAAACAGGGTAGGAACAACTTTTGGGAGATTCTAGATGTAGAGAGAACTGTGCTGGGGCTCAGGTGGGAACGTGGTGGCACAGATCTGGGGAGACCATTCTCTTGTCTGCTGCATTGCTCCCAGTGATTCCCTGGCACTCTGGGGGCTGAGAAACTTGGTGACTGTTAAAAAGCCTTGGCAAGGCTTCTTCCGTGGTTTTAGAAGAAGCCAGTGATGTTGGCAAGTGGGAGCTGAGCAGGAGGTGATGGAACACCATGTGGTATCTAGTATTGCCATTCGGGTTGAAGGGACATGTGAGGCTCTCCTTTGGAGCTTTCCAGAAATTTCTACTGTTGGGGGCAAGTAAGTTCTGCTTGGGGAAGTAGGGACTCCGAGGATGTTTTTAGAGTTATGGCCATTAGATCACCAAAATTAACTTTGACCCCTTATTGAGTTTATAGGCTGATGGGGCAAGCAAGGCACAGATTACATCCACCTAACTTCATTTAAGTCGTCTAGATCTTTAACATAATCTGTAAGTATAGTTATGTAAGAGATAGTGTTGAGCCATATAATCATGCTATCTCTTTCTCTTGTCCTTGATTTGGACCCATCATGCATAGTTGTGAACGTCTAGAGTTCTCAGCAGAGGGACAATGTGGGTGTTGAAATCCAACTCTTGCTTCACTAGCCAAATCTCATGTCCTAGCAGGGGCTTGTGCCTGGAGGAGAAATACTTCTTTAAAACTCATCAATCACCAAGTTTGTAATAAACCTAGAGGGATTATTTTTTATTTTTATGAAATGTTTCATGAGTAGACAATAGTGGTAGCAGAGTCTTTTTCTTTTTTTTTAGATTTATTTATTTATGCATACAAGCTGGGGTACAGGCCAGAGGCGTGGGGCGGCGAGAGGGTTCACCAGAGACAGACTGGGGAGCAGCACAGGCAGATGGATGGAAAAACACTACTGAGGGGAGCAGCCACTGCTGAGGGGAGCAGCAGGTAAGGCAGGAGAGGTCTGCCGCACCATGTGGGAATCTCCCTGGCTGGCGTCAAACTTGCGTTGCCACTGCCAACAGCTCCACAGCGCAGCGCTTAACCGCTGTGCCACCAGGGAGGCCTAGAGTCTCTTCTTTAATTCTTTTGTCAGTTTCCTTCTCTTCACCTTGGCATGTATGCCACTGTGATGTAGAGCTGTTGTGGTGTAGTGCTTCCTCACTGGACTTCAGACTTTCATTCTGTTGCTTGTGAACTTGGGCAAGTAATTTAACATTAATTTCCCCACTTAAAGATAGGGATGATGATGATGATGAGGATGATGATAATTTATTGTAAAACTTAAAATGAAGTAATATTTTTAAAGTGTGATGTCTGACATGTAGTACACTATACAAGGGTTAGCCATTGAGAGCCTCCCTTTTCTAATATTGCCTCACTTTTGTGATATTTACAAAAAGAGGTGCTGCTAATATGATCCCCCTCACCGCAGCTGACCTCGGATATCAAGTTCTGTGCAGTGTCCTTTTCTACCAAGGGTGACTGCCAGAACAGGTGGCACCAGCTGGGTCAAGGCTCAGCCACAGCTGAGATGCTGGGGCCTGTGATGAGGGCGCCATCTCTGGCAGGATCTTTCATCTGCATGCAATTAGAACCTTGTCCGTCTACCTCAGGTTCCCCCCAGGGTTTGCTGAATTTTTCTGACCATATAAAAAGGATTGCCTAAGACAGTTGTGGTGGAATGTTCAGGAATTAGAAAATTATCCAGTTGCAGTACAGTGTGTTTTATTTATGGCAATAGTGGAGGGGGAAAAGAAACAATGATAGTATTTTCTAATGGTTAATGATGACTGAAACTAGAAAAGATTATGAAGGCAAACAAGGAACCTAAAGCAAACCACAGTGTTTACTGTGTATCAGCTATGTACTGGCATTGTTTACCAGGCAGGCTTACTTTTGTGTTTTTATTTTATTTTATTTTTATTTTTGGGTGGATACACAGATACTTGTTTTAATCAAACCTATGCAGATATGTATATTCTAAAATTTATAAAGTATATGTTGAAAATAAATAAAATTAATCAATTAAAAACCAGGAATAAGTGAATAGAGTGCCAATGGAGTGTGGATTGTTGGGGGACCCTCATTTTGAGGTCAGAGGAAACAGAATACTTTTCCTGACCCCATGAGCATTGCTGGGTATACAGACAGTTCCCCTGAGAGACCTAGCTGTGAAGTGAAACAGAGTCCAGAGAGATGGGATGGTGGTAGGAAGTAGGTCAAAAAGTGATTTTTGAAAATAATATTGAAGTAATATGGCAATATAACATGTAAGTCTCAGGGGTGCATCTTTATATACTACATTAAGTTCACCACTAAAAGTCCAGTTTTATCCTTCACCATACAATTGAATCCTTTTACCCGACTGACCCCACCCCCCCTTCCCTTTTGGTAACCACTAATTTGGTTTTATAAACTGAAAGTTTATTTTCCTTTTATGTAATTCACTGATTTGATTTCCTAAAAAAGATGGAAGACATTGAACTATGTTTGTTGCTGGGAATGATCCTTCAGAGAGGGAGAGGACAAAGACACAAAATAGAAAGTGAATAATGAGTGGGAAAGGAGGAGTTGGGTTCTGGACCTTGGAGAAGGGAGTCCTCCAGCCCCCCTCATTGTAATTTAAAGGAAAGAGACAAACATCCATGTAGATACTGGGAGGTTTAGAGATTCAGTGGTGAGAAGATTATGGCCCTATAACAATGCCTGATGCCCAATGACTTTTATTTTGTCACTGAAGCATGAAGAAGGTAATTTTTTTTTTTCAACAGATCCCCCTCAGTCTGTCAGCAAGCCTTTACTGAAATAGTGTGGCGTGGTGGTCAAACACGTAGGTCTTGAAGTCAGGCAGACTGAATGGGGTTTTGCAACTTGGGTACACAGAAAGGAATTAGTTTTAATTCTTGGTTTATGATACACTCTTACCTTTGGTCCAAGCTGGGTCTTTACTCCTAGCTTCTCATAATCTTGGGCAAGTTATCTGTCATTCTAGACTTCAGTTTTCTCCTCTGTAAATCTCACCAACTACAACTTCACCTGCAATTGGAAGTCTTGATCAATACTGCTCAAAGAAAAATATTTTCCCATTGTATCACCGAGCAAAACCCAGCTGCTGTTTTCAAGAGAGACACTTTCTTGTTATAAAACAAAGGAATAAAACCCAGTAAGAATCTAGAAAATCTAGAAATCTTCTTTTCACTTTCCACATCAAAGTATGTATAGATAATGATGATTTCATATGAACTGTGGAGTAAATGAACAACTGGGCAGGATTAACCCAGAAACTCTTGCCCCAGACCATGCCTCTCTGGAGACTGAGGAGGAGCAATAGGTCCATGTGCCACCTTTTAGTGGCACATTTATTAGGAAACTCTTAGAAGAGACGATATCAGTAAGGGTCAGAGGACTGGGAAGGGCTCCTGGAAGAGATGAGTATAGAACCTGCCTTTGTAAGGTGGGGTGGTTGGAGTGGTGGTATTGATGAGAAAAGACATTCCTATAGAGGAAATGACATGAACAAAGGCAGAGAGGTAGTGGTGAATGCAAAGTCTGTGGGCTCTGGAGAGGGGTGGAGACCATGACAGATGGCAGCAGAGGGTTCATGTTGAAGTATAGTGGGGTTTTGGTAGACTAATCCCACATAAGGGTTTGGAAACTACCAAATTCAGACTTAAAGGAGAAGGCAGTAAATATTTTTTAAAATTCTATGTTTTGGGAAGGGTGAGAAAACAAACACCTGTGCATACTGCTGGTGCAGTGTAAATGGTATGACCTCTTTGGGGGAAACTTTGGCAGTAGCTACATGCACATGTCCTTTGACCTATAATACTGTTACAGGGAATTTAGTCTCCAGATAAAAGTATATACTTTTTATATACTGTTCCATTTTTGTAATCGCAGAGCTTGGAAACAAACTTTGGGAAGAACTCGAATATCCTTTAGTAGGGGGCCTGTTGAATAAATCATGGCATGTTCATACAATGGTATACTATGCAGCAATAAAAAAGGAATGAGATAATTCTTTCTGCTTCATGTTTTCAAAGATATATTAGGTGGAAAATGCAAGGTACATGACTGAAAAAAGCAAGAGGAAAAGATATGTGTGTATTTATATATATACTACAAAGGATTTCTGAAAAACTGATAACTTTGATTGCTTCTGAATCAGGAATTTGGTTGCTAAGGGACAGGAGTGGGAGAAAAGATTTTTGTAGCAGCTTCTTCCAAAAATTTGAATTCATGTAGATCTCTTGTGCATTTATTTATTTATTTTTAAAGATTTATTTTTATTTATGCATGGAACTGGGGTGTAGGCCGTAGGGGCAGAGGGTGAGAGGATTCACCAGAGACAGAGTGGGGAGCAGGACAGGCAGATCTACTGCAATTCACTACTGAGAGGAGCAGAGGGCAAGACAGGAGAGGTCTGCTGTGCCATCTGGGTTGGCTCCCTGGCCAGGTATCAAACTCATGGTGCAGTGGCTGGTGATAGCTTGATAGTGCTGCGCCACGAGGGAGGCCCGATCTATTATATATTTAAAGTAAACTAAAATTGAGAAAATCTCTTTTAAGAAAAAAAACCCAGCTTCTGTAATTTTAGATGGTGTAGGATTATGGGATACTTCCTAAGAGGAAAAAAACAGACATTTTTTTGATTAGTTAATTTCTTTTAAATCATACTTTTGTCTCTTCTACCTTTATGAGTCTTCTGGACTACTATTTTCATATTAAACCTTCCAGCAACTGTCCCTTGGTTCCACTTTAATTTGAAATCTCTTACATCATCTGCACTTATTTAACCATCCCAAAACATTTGATTGTACTTATTTTTTATACAGTTTAAATGAATTATATCATTTAAGCCCCAGACTGAAATACATTATGTATGAGCATCACAAATATTCACAGCAGTTAGTGCTGCCCATTTTATGTAGGCTCTTAATAAAGATTGAACAATAATGCCAGCCCCATGTGTATTAACAACTACTCCTCCTTACTTGGGTGGAACTAACAAGTCTACCCATTGTTTTCCTCCCTGAAAAAGAAATTGAAAATTGCCAAATGCACATGTTTCCTAGTTCCAAGTCTATGTACAACCACACCCTGTCTGGACATAAAAATGCAGCCTCATATTCGAGTTTCTTATTGGTAAGTATTTCCAGACATTGGTGAGACACTTGTTCCTGTCCCCTGATCCCTACCTGACAAAAGAGAAGGAAAAATTGAGGTAGAGCGCTCAGGTATTTTTAATCAATACTTGGGTCAATAAAGCAGATGCTCCTGAAGTAATATCCTTGATCCATACATAACAGCGGAAAGGGAGATTTCTCATGAAAGAGCGTGACACCTAAATTAAAGAGGGCTCTGGCTAAATCCTTTTATAAAGAAGTCCTAGACACAGTCTGCACTCTTGTAAGTGTTGCTTAAAATTTTGAAAGTTCTCTCTGTGCCATGGAATTTTGTGTTAAAAATAGTTGCTAATTATAATCGTGGTTGTGTTTTAACAGATTAGTGCATTTATTCTCACTGCTTGTTGAGCTCCCGTCCCTCATGCCTGCCCCAGATCATGCAAGTCCAGCTTCCTTAAGCAGTAAAGCACTGTCTGCAGTAGCCTGCTGCTAATTGGAAAGAATACTGGAAGGTCCATGGACCAGGGTGGCTCAGCTCTCCTTTCCATGAAATGGCAGAGGCAAAACAGGGGCTTGGTATAAGCCAAAGAAGAGTTTTCAGTGTCCTTAAATTCTTAGTTTACATAATTCGTAGGTGCAAGCGGTAACACTGAACAATAGGAAAGCAAATAAGCATTAGAGTGAATGCAGTAAAACTTTTTCTGTCTTCTCTGATTATCACTTATAATGCAGGGTTTTCAGTGATTTTCTTTATTTTTAAATGATTTTCTCTTTTAGACAATGACACTCAACCTCACCTATTTTAACCTGTCACAGAACATGCACTTATGGAGCTACTATAACACATTAAGCATGACAAACAATTACTCTGGCGTGTGCTAAGGATCTAATCTCCCAGATTTCAGTACCAAAAACCTGATACCTAACTCTGCTCCCCTCCTCCCAGCAGATATCCTGAACAAATACTTAAACACAGAGGCAGCAATAGGAAGCAGTTAGCATTTGTTGGCTTATTCCCATGCAGTTTCTAAATATGTCCTCTAGGTGTCTTCAGTGACCAGCATTCGGGGAGATTTTTCTGCACGTGGGATAGGCTGGCTGCGAGTTCAGCTTGTAAGAACAAGTTCCGTAATTGCTTCTTTAGAGTATTTTGATGATCTAAAATGAAATATTTTGGATTCCACTTCAGTCTTTTGTGCAATAAGTACTTCTCAACATTAAAAGAAATGTTTCCAATTCATCTTAGGTTCAATATTGACCTCATATTGCCGGCAACCTTTTTCCTAATGTAAGTAGTTTAAATTATTGTGTTAAAAAAAAAAAAAGATACCCTCAGTGTTTAAAGCAGGCATGGTTCTTGAAAGGTGTTAAGAGATACTGTAAGTGATTCTTTAAAAAGGTGAATCTAATCTGTATTATGCAAATTAGAGTTGGCAGGAAAGACAGAGCTAGAAATCTGCAGTGGGTTTATGGTTGTCAGACTGTGAGTTCCTAAATATACTCTGTTTTCCTTTGTTATTACATATTTAGACTTGGGGAGAATTCTAAAAATATATCAAGTGGGAAGATTGCGTTGTTCTCTAAATCTAAGGGGAAGAGCTTGAGGAGGGAAACATGATCTGGGATTTGATACTGATAGTATTGGTGGAGGGAAAATTTTGTATACAGACCAGATCTATTGACTTTGCAAGGTTTCATGATGGTAAAAGATACTGATGACCCAGCATATACTTGTGATATTTTCTATAAATGTCACTTTCAAAAAGGTTTATTTTTTTTCAAATAAATATTTACATTTATATAGGTAAGAAATTAATTTGCAGTTATAATTAAAACAATAATTCATTCTGTAACATCATGTCCTTTTATTCCTTTGTCCTTACAGCTCTGGAATAGCAATGCATTTTTTTTTGAAGTTTTTAATTTGGAGATAGTTTCAAATTATTTACTTTTTAAATTTACATTGATACAATGCTTTTTCCTCATCTACTGTCCGTATTCTAATTTAACTATCCAATTCCAATTTATAGACTTTTTTTTTTAATGAATCCAGTCTACGGCTAGGTATTGCATTTAGTTCTCAAGTCCCTCTGGCCTGCTTTAATGTGGAACACACCCCATAACCTTTCTTCATTTTTTAAATGACATTTTAAAAAGAATATCGCTTGCCTCCCTCTTCTTTCCTATTAAGATGGGTAAAGTAGTTCTCATTTTGTGTTTATCTGATGTTTCCTTGAAACTTAGTTTATATGTTCTTTACTGAATTAATCCATATACTCTGGTTTCTCTTCAGAGTGTATCAATCTTTGCCTTTTACTAGATTAATCCATAGGTAATATGTCCTCAAGGACATTGCATCTGGAAGCACATAGTTTCTGTCTGTCTCTTGTTGGTGATGGTAACTTTCTTTGATCCCCTGGGTATGGTGTTGCCTGATTTCCCCTTTATATAATTAATTTTCCCCCCTCTCTCTTGCTTAGTCTCTTGCATATTCTTTCCTCCCTCTCCACCTCCCCTGTAGTCTTGATAGGACAATGTAAATATCCTGTGTCTCATCAAAATTTAATCCAAGTTTTAATATTCATTGACAGTTCTTCCCTAGTTCAATTAAAACATTTTTTTCTTACTTCAGTTTCAACCATGGTAATTCCAAAATGGTAAGTTCTAACTCTAGCACTATTTCCATATCTGTTATTTGACCCACTGCATTTCCTAGTAAGCAAGAGCCCTCTCTTTCCTATTTGTCTGTCTGTCTGTATCTGTCTATCTATCTATCAGTCAATCATAGTCACATGATGATCTATCTATGTGGTTTTGAAATGGACACATGAATTCCTGCTTACTCAATGGTTGGTAATTCATGACTGATGATGGGACATTTGATGCTCGCACTGTCCCTGATTTATCCAGGAGCAGCCCATTCCAGTTGGCCCTTGTAACAGACTTTCTTTATTGTCTTGATCACTTTCTAACTTTCTAGCACAGCAAAATATTAAGCTTTTTTTTGCATGTAACTTGTTCCGTCTCTGAAATCAGACATTTCTCTGAGAATTCTGGTTCTTTTTAGTGTATAATCGTGTTAGAGACCATAATCGTGGTGCTAGGTATGCTCATTGCTACTCAGGTCTTTACCTCTGGGCCCTTTTAGTGTATAGATCTAAGAAACACATGCATGTATATATCCATATGCTTACACAAATCCATGTGTATATTTACAGTACATATGGATACAAATATGCATATACACATGCAAATACAAGAGGCAAAAAGGAATCCAGGAACCTGTGGTGAGAGAGAACCTGTGGTGAGAGATATTTCCAAGAGCAGAGCCCACTAGGTCTGATCTCTGCAAATCAGTTTAAAACTGTATCAAAGTAGGCATGCCTCTCAGTATAAGCTGGATTTTTTGGCATTGGGTCGTGGATGAATTTCTTGGAAAGAAAAGGCTTATTTCATGATTGGAAGGGAATTATAGTAATTTAGCCTCCTTCCACTTTAAAAATGAGAATAGATTGCTTAAAGATTTATTTATTTATGCATACAAGAACTGGGGTGTAGGCCAGAGGTGTGGGGTGGTGATAGGATTCATCAGAGACAGAGCGGGTAGCAGAACAGGCAGATCAACTGAAGTACACTGCTGAGAGGAGCGGCAGTGGAGGCAGGAGAGGTCTGCTGTGCCATGTGGAAATCCCCCTGGCCGGGATAGAATTCGTGCTGTAGTGACTACAGATAGCTTCATAGGCTGAGACTTAACCCATTGTGCCAGCAGGAAGGCCCTAGATTGCTTTTAGTCTAGAATACTTTGGGGAAAGCCTCTCTGAAGGTTAATAGCTGATTAAAAGTATCCCCAATGCCTTTTCAACCGTTAGGATACTGTCATTCTGTGAATGAAGAGATAACCATACCAATTACAGAATAGTTTTGCAATTGTCTAATTAAAGTGCAGATGCTCCTGGTGTGATAATCCCTTCACAAAGAACTCTTCTCCTTTGGCCCAGGCTTTCATCTCTAGCAACTCAAGTGTTGACCTTTCTCTCCATATATACTTTCTGATTTTTTAGGACCTCTTTATATTGCGATGAGACACAGGGGAGAGGTCACTGCTTTTCTGAATGGAGAAGTTCTAGACTCAGTGCAAAGTATATCTTAGAAATGTTCTCTTTAAATGCTCACTCTTTTTCAGTACACATACCTCCTTTCCTTTTTACTTCTTTATTCTACTCTTTTTTTCCTGTTTCTTTTTAAATATTTTATTTATTTATTTTTGTGTAGAAGAACTGGGGTGTAGGCCAGAGGTGCAGGGGTGAGAGAATTCACCAGAGACAAAATGGGGAGCAAAACAGGTGGATTTTACTGGAATACATTGCTAAGGGGAGCAGCAGGTGAGACAGGAGGAGAGGTCTGTTGGCTGTCTTTAGGTTAGCTTCCTGGCTGGGCATAGAGCTCAGGCTGTAGAGGTGATAGCACTGAGATTTAACCCGTAGGCCACCAGGGGTTAAAAAAAGGATTTCCCTTTTTTTCTAATACCTTTCCTGCCTCTTCCTCCTTAAATACCTGCATGCTTCTACTTTGACTAATAGCATACCATGGTGTGACCCTCATTCATTCTTAATTTCATAAGACATACCTTGATACTGATGATCCCCCTCCCATACTCTCCAGAAAAATGCTCTCTTCTGGGTTCTTCAGGACTGAGTTCCTTCTGCCTTCAAGAGAAAATGTGCTCAGTGAGTTTGAGATAATGAAAGATCTGTCCCTCCAGTTCCACCAGACATCTTGTGGGAAATTAATTCATTTAATAATTATTTATTGAGCACACACATGTGCCAGGCAGGGGAGGGGTAGTAAAAGGTAAATAAGTAAGTATATAAATAAATGAATTTTTAAAAAAATAATTACTGCAAAGGTGAGGATTTTGGACCAGAAAGGAGAGGCTCCCCTCATCTAAACCTGCTCTGTCAATTCACTTATTTTCCACATTGCTTTCAATACTCTCTTTAATGAGGGAAGTGTCTCATTTTCCTAAGAAAGGTCCTCTTTACCTCTGTCCCTGTTCTATTGCACTTGTTGATATCTCATCTTTCCTTCTACCCCATATCTTATTCATCCATTTGTTCACTAACTCACTAATAAAGCACTCCATATCGTTCTAATTCTTTCTCTTAATTCTATAGCATTTGACGTTTTATCACATAATTTTAATGACATTTTCATAATATATTTTGATATTATCTCATCTACCATATTTTTGTTTCTCCGACTAAATTATTAGGTATTAAATCTAGGAACAATATCTCATGTTTGCTTTTGTGCACAGCAACCATTGGGCAAAGATTAAATGTTAATAGTTATTACATGTAAGTGTTATATTTATCTGTTCATACTGACTGGTTGAGGAGATTACCAGGCTGAGGCAGGTTAGTGGAAGAGCTACTTAATGGCCAGGAGGGCCTTATTATACACCTTAAATTATGACACATAAGTGATCGCCTTTCTTCCTACACAAAGTTGGCACTTCACTGAATTATCCGACCTACAAAAAAAACCTTCCAAAATGCAGCACTTCTCCTTTTTGGCGGGTTTTAGACCAAAATCTCAGACAATTCACAATTTGTTTTATTTAATTATTTCACTTGTCTTCATTGTCCCTCATTTCTTCCTTCTCTCTTCCCCTCATAATCCAACTCTCTAGAGCATAATTGACTTTCATAAAAAATATAGTTATTGCTCCTAGGGAAGTTGGGAGAGGAGAAGCTTGTTTATTGTATTATTGTTTTACTGCAATAAGAAGTAACATCTGAAAAACGAGCCTATACAGGCAAAGGTATATTTTCCTCTAGACCATAACATTTGAGTAATATAGATATTGATGAGTGATGCAGACATCAACTATTTGAAAGATAGCATTTTAAGTATTATGGGTTGACTAACTATTTCTCAAATCTGGGTATCTTATTTCCTCAATGGAAATATTATTTGCCTTATATTTTAAGGATAAATTAGAAAGTAATGCCTATGTATTGTATTGTATCAACCTTTCCTTACTGTTCAGTTATTCATAACAAGTTGATCACTCCAATTCATTGTTGCTTCCTTTAATTCTCTAGCACTTGAAATTTTTCATAGTTTTAATTATATGTTGTCACATTTTAGTTGATATAATTGTCTCATTTTGACATATGCATTACTTAATATTGTCTCATAGAACCCATTTATATGTGGGATTTTATACAGGTTCATATTTTGTGCAAACAAGAATATTTTGATTCTGCTTTTTTGAACAGTTGTGTTAAATAATAATGCAAAGCTTAGGGGAACACATGTCCCGCTCCAAAGGAATCCTGTTCAATTAGATTTTCTTATAATAAGCATTTAGTCGCTGCATATTGATTCTGTACTTACTGTTGGACAATTGCATTTTCATTTCACTTCACAGAAAACAAAACAAGACAAGTTTAAGTGATTAAATGCCAGCGCATAAGAGGGAAAAAGTTACAGATTTCCTGTGGTTATTATTGAAAACATTCCAAAATAGTGCCTGATGTATTAAGAGGTTTATTTGTTTCCTTCTTGAAAAAGAGCCTGGATATGAATGGCCCCAATAGTGGAAGAGGCTCCTGCAATTCCAGCGGTTCCAGCAAGGAATGTGTGAGTGGGCGGGGAAATGCTTAATTGCTATTTACCTGCCCAGCACAGCCTTTGACACACATGATGAGCCAGCTTCATTTGACTGTCACCTCCTTAGGAGGCAGGATTCTTCAGCCCACACTCTGCTCACAGTGATTTCTTCTCTGTGCATGCTTTGTGTCTGTATTTTTGCCCAGACTGTGCATTTTGAGGGAAGCACCAACCCAAGCTTAGTTTTGTCATTGTAGGGAGACTAACAGAGCCTCCCACACAGCCATGTCCTCAAAGGGAGGCAGGGGTGTTGATTCCTTTGAAGAAGCATTTCTTGAAAACAAAAGGGATTCCCCTAAGTGCTGGTGTGCCTGACAGTTTTTCTTTTCCCACCACATTGTGCGCAATGCACAGATGGATGACAGTATTTGTGCTTATTAGGCCATATGTTGCCAAATAAATAAGTAAACAAATAAATAAGTCTTGAACGTCTAGGTTATGGTTTTAATGCATTTGAAAGTTCAAGTGGCAAAGATGCAATTGCAGATTTACAAACAGACTAAATGTGTTTAGAAATAAAATAGACCTGCATCCACTATGACACTACTGTCTAGTGGATTATCACTAATTAGTTTAGATAAGCTGAAATGTATTATTACTAATTAAGATAAACTACAGGTCAAAATTTATTCACCAAAACTTGACAGAACTGAAGGAAACAGCAGTTAGGAAACCCAGACACCTACTTTTTATATACTGAGTATCACCCCTAACTTCAGCAGATCTGCAGGACTGTGGGCCTGCACTGCACATCTTCCTATTAAAAATGCACCAAACTATCACATCAATATCAAAATAAACCCATTTTTTTTGTGGGCCTCCTAGGAAGAGGATGGACTTGGCTTGGCCAGATCTCTGGGGCCTCTGTGATCTAGACCTGCAACAATCCTACAACTGACCTGTAACCCCCAACACCAAGTGGGAACCGAACCAGTTGTCACTTTGAGTGCCTTGCCAAACGGAAGCCAAGGTTCTCGAGGCGTTCCTCACTGTGTTAGCCCACGTTCTTCTGGCTCCCCCTCCTGACTAGAGACTCTGCTGCATAGACTGAGACAATGGGAGGCCCAGCCCTGCCCCACAGCAGTTCCCACCCACGGCACAAGGTGCTCGTGAGAGTTCCTGAGGGCCTGTGGAAGTTTGCACTGCCCCGGCAGGTCCAAACACTAACTCAGGAGCAGGTACACCAATTCCGGGGGCTTTCCATCAGCTGTCTACACCGCTTTGGCTCTCCAACTCTTTATCTTACTTCTCTATTGTTTTGCCCTTTGGGCCACGTATTCTCTACCTTGACGTCCAACTCTCCTGCAAATTCAGTTTCCTTGCTGATGTTGCTCTCTTCACAATAGCTTTAGGCTCTCAAGCAGTCTAACAAATTAGTAGTGTGCTTATTTCCATTCCTTTGCTTCCCCCCGCCCCTTCCTAATGTACTATTCTGGATCACAGTTGTTGTTTTTGTTTTTAAAGGGATGTAGCTAGTCAAGGCGCTGGGTCATACAGTCTCTGTAGGTACCTTCATCTCTTCCCTCACATCCCACCTTGGGCCCCAGGACACTGGACGACTCTTCCATGCTCAGGACCAGTGTGGTGTTCAGTGAGAGGAAATCAATATTTTATTCCCATGATTCCTTTCCTCTTTTATTTTGAGCCCAGTTGATAACTTAAGCTCACAGAAAGGAAAATTTATGGGATCATTATTGTTAGATGAGAGGAAAGAAAATGGAGCCAAGACTCAGCCTGGTGTTACGTGACAATCCATGGACTGATGGAGGAGGCAACATGCCCAAGTGGTGGTGAGGAAACTGCAACTGCTTCTAGAGGAGATAAAAACCACAAGGTATTGTGAATTCCCCTGGGTCAAACTAAAGGCAGAAGGATAGGGAGAATTGTGAGAAAAGCAAGATGGCACCTTTATCTAAATATGGTATAGCATAGAGACAGTGATACTAATGCTAAGATAGTCTTTGTATTTCTGATCAGACCAAGCTATTCATATATTTCAGTTCGTACTGAATGCCTAAATATGTGGGAGGCTGGATCAATATGATTATCTCTGAATTTTTACACCACCTTTTACCAAAGAATCCAGGTGCTCAGCCTGCATCTAGTTGGATGACTGGCCCCCTCCCAAAAACCTGGCAGGGGCCCAGGCTAAACATGACACCAATGTTTGAGCAAGAGAGGATCCGCCTCTGCCCAAGTTCTGCCCCTCCACTTTCTCTCACTGCCAGCTAAAAGCAGCTGGTTCCCTAATGGGATCAACTGAGCAATCATGTCAGCTTCTAATAATGAGATCTTGGACTCTAATAAGAAAAAAAAGAGGCTGAGATTAGTTGCTAAATACTATTCATAGCCCTGTCTGGTGGCCTGCGCAATATCATTGACTGCCAACTGGTGCTGGGAAGATAGTCATGGGTAGGGACTTTATCTACCTGACCATGTGGGGAAACACAGATGAAGAGGTGTTCCTTTCATCATATTGTCCAGAAGCTCAGAGAGGAGGTCAAGCTGGTCACCTGGCATGATTGGCACTACTTGGAGGGTTCCCAATATGGCCTGGGGCACCATTGACAGCATGTTCTCAGTGTCATGATTTTTACCACACCAGTATACAAGCTACCCTGTTGTTTACTTTTGAGTTTCTAAAAACACCTACCTATCTTTTAAACTTAAGTATTTTATTTAACCTGTCTTAAGCAACAATATCCATGAAATTACAAATTTGACAGGATACTTATACATCTGTTTCTAATATGCCTTCAAATAAATATGTAACTGTATAAAAGTAAACTAAAACCACCTAAAATTATTTGGAGTACCATATTTTAAGGAAATTGAAGTAGGTTATTTTGGCTTTGGGGGGCAGGACAGGCTTGGTTAAGAACATTAGCCTATGTCAATGTGAAGAACTGAAACTGAGTTGATTCCATATTGTTCTAACCTGAGAGTGCAAATTCCATTCTTTTTGTGGAAAGGGAAGAATAAAGAGAGGAAGGAGAAGCAGAAGGGAAAGAAAAGCAGTGATTAGGATGCTAGGTCATTGTAAAATATGGATTTTGGTCGATAAGACTAAGGTAAGAAAACACCTTTGATCATCAGACCATTACTTTTCAGCTTTTAACACTAATGCCGATCAGCCATCTTTCCAGTCTAAGCAGTATAATAGACAGACTGTGGTAGACAGTGCTGGAGTAACATGATTCTTGAAAATCCCAATGACTTAACATACACAGAAAGCCTGCTGGAGGGTAAGTGGGTTCTCTCAGGCATCTCCCTTGCAAGGGTGATTCAGAGATCCAATCGTGTGGCTTCACTACCTCAGTGTGTGGGCTTGCTAGAGTTGCCACAGTGGAAAAGGAATCTGGCAGAGGGAGAAAGTGGCACAGGTACATCTCACTAACTGGACTCCAAAGTGTCTTGAATGAATCAAATGGTTCTGCCTAGCAGCAAGAGAAACTGGGACATATTTCCCTCTGTGAGTCCAGGAAAATGAGAATGAGATATTAATGAGTGCTGGAAATCTCTACCATAAATCCAAGCATTGGCACCTGACAGTTTGTCCTGCCACTCACCAGTTATGTTTTCTTCAAATATATCACTGACATAAGGATGCCCAATTTGTGGCACTATGTAAGGTTAGATGAGATATCATATATAAAGGGCCCAGGGTGTGATAAAGATGTCAAGATTACCTCAGGGAGTTGCATGCTTAACTAGTTCTTAATTCCAAGCCCTGTAGTGAGGCTGCTGCTGTTCTAGATGGTGTATCTGTGCATGTACCCCTGTCACCAACAAGTGATGGCTTGCATTGCCCTCCCTCCTGGGCAGAACAGAAGGAGCCAATATTAAGTTCTAAATTCAACAGCAACAACTTCTTTAAAAATTGTAGTAAAAAATATGTAACATGAAAGTTACCATTTTCAAGTGTATAGTTTAATAGTGTTGGCTACACTCACATCACTGTGTAACAGTTCCCCAGAACTTTCTCATTATATAAAACCGAAACTCTATACCCATTGGGCAGCTAATCCCCTTCCCCCCCACCCTATCCCCTGGAGACTGCCATTCTACTTTCTGTTTCTATGAATTTGATTGCTTTAGATACTGCATAGAAACAATGCCGACAACTTTTTCTTAAAAACTATGATTAGGAGACAACAAATTTCTATAGATAATGAATGGACCGTGTTTCAATACAAATGTAATTTTTGAAACTGAGAAAGGGAATTACGGGATCTGTGACAGTGGTAGACGTGATGGATATAACATCTCCTCTGGTGGCTGTAAAGCAATTAACAAAACACAACTGTGGAAGTTGAGATCCTTATATTTCCTCATAAAATTCACTTCTTGTGCCTAATCTGTTACTCTCAGTAGTGAAGTTTGAGAGTCATCAATATGACACTACAGCAATATTGCCTCATCAGTCATGATTTACTTAATGTTTTCTGAATTTAGTAATATTTGATTAAAATTTAATGTGAACATATCATATCATGCCATATATATTATTGCATCCATTAATCAGGTAACTATAGTAATGAAATGCCGGAAGGTTGGATGAAAAAGGAGCCCAAGTCTTGATATATGTTTGACATAATTCTGTGAGTGATTAACCAAAAAAGAAAAAAAGTCAGTCATACAAAGCTTCATTAATATATATTACTTTTACAATCATCTATGTATCATCAGATATTTTTAACCTTTGTTAAGCTTGATTTTTTAATTTACATAAAGACACTAAATATTAATAACTATGAAAGATATACATTATTCCATTGAATCACAAGTTGACAGAATGATTCATAGTTTATTCAAAAATTTTGTATAACGATGTGTGTTAAAACATTATCTAAGTTATTTAATCAGTTTGTCATGGGGGAAATGGCAGATCTTTAACATATGGCTGTGTAAAATCCTAATTTAAATATCATATCATATTTCTATCATTTTCAACTTTCATGTCATTGACCAAAGCAGGTAATAAGTATGATGATACATAATTTATGCCTGACACTGGCTCGCTTTTGTGTGTAAAACTCCTTTTTTCCTATTAAAGCACTGAATCAGTCATAACATTTCTTTTAATACTACCATTTTAATCAACTAACTAATAACTATAATAACTTACAAACCAACTGGTATATGAAACCTGTGTACCCTGTTCATCAAAGTAGTTAAGGAGGGGTAGGCATTTGGAGGAATAATTGAATAAAATAAAGTTAAATCAAATGCAGAAGAGTTTAATTTAGACTTAACAGAGGAAAGTTGATTCTTAAAATTCTGTCACCCTCCTAGTTATCTCTTTAAAATTCTGTCACTTGCACTTCATTCACTTGTTCATTCATCACATTTTATATTGACCACTTTACATGACAGGCATTTTGCTGGATTCTGAGATACAAAAATGAAGTGATGTGGCCCCTGGTTTTTAGTAGCTTACAGTCTAGTGGTGCGTGAAAGCTTATACAGATGACAGAGGGGATGAGCTCCAAAATGGAGTCTGAATAAAGCACACTGGGCCACAGAGAGGCTCAGAATTAGTCTCAGCAGGAAGGCTTCTCAGGGGCTGCAGGTACAACCTGATAGTTAACTTAAGCAGTGTGTGAGCAGACACACCTGTGGGAGTGGACGTGTGGGTGAGGGAAGAGGATGGTGGATTCTCGAAAAAAATGAACAGCATGTGCCAAGGCTCAGAGGCATGAGAAAGCTTGTTGGGGAAGAAGCTAAATTCACTGCTGCCTCTATCTAGTTAATGTCTTCTAAAACACGTGTATGATAGAGCTATCTAGATTAACCCAGGGCATGGCAAGGCCTAAGGTGAGGCCAATGCAGTTCCACCTGCCATGGACTGAAGTAATTCTTAACTGGGGACCTGAAGGGAAAGACAGACACGGGACAACTGGTGGAGGTGGCAGGTGTACTATTTAAACTGTAACAGATGTGAGGACGTGGCCTTGAAGACTTGTAAATCCTAAAATATCACCCAGAAATTAAGTAAAAAAATGAACTTCATTTTCCCTTTCAATGTTCAAACAGAGTAATTGCAGATGAAATCAGGGAGCCTAGGACTGTGATAAGCCTTGTAGCTTAATTCTACTTTAGTAGGGAATACATCATAAGACAGTAGATGTTAAGAAGGGCTTTAATGAAAATGAGCAATTGGATTCTTGGGGTGTTGGAAATGTAATCATCTCTACAATGAGATTTATTCAGAATAAGGAGGTAATAGAGTTAGAAAAAAAGGAAAATGATACCCGGAAGGAAAGATCAAATCTGCCTGTCATATGTATCCGAAATGCTTGACCCCGTCATTGGGAGTGGGAAGTTGTTCCCAGTTGGAAATGAATGCTGTTCATGGATGGATGAGTCTGGTCCAGGATGAGGTCAAACATCATTTTCAGTGACTTGTTGCAACATTCATGATTAATGTTGATTTATTACTCTATCATTGTGTTATGTAAATAGGCAGCAGTTTTTTGTGTGTGTGTCTTGGTGTGATGCTGGTTTAATTGAGTTTGGAGATGGGGGGAGGAGGTAGGAGGTTCCAGGGTTAATACTGTTAGCTCCTTCCTCAGTAGCAAACACTTCTCATGATGGATGAAACAGCCAAACTGTTAATAGAATTCCATATGGAAAGATGAGGTTTTATTATTGTGACAATTTTATGACAGTAACAGAGAAGGATCTATAAACTAACGAAAGCTAGTTATAAATGTTACCATGAATCAAAAACTGCAACAAAGCATATGCTAATTTGCTGACTCCTTAACCAAACTCAAATTTTATTATTTTACTGAATAGTGAGTTATTTAGTTCAACACAGACACTCACACATACACAGACACACAGATACACACAGACTATTTAAACTAGAAGCAAACTTAGACATTTTCCAAAGCAATGAAATTTATACTGCATAAATATGGGAAGCCCCCCCATATATGATAAGATTTCTACAACAAAAATAAAATTGTTTTATGATCAGAAAAAATTAAACCCAAATTGAATCAGAATTCTATTTAAGTATCTAATTCATTAGCTAGTTCATTAGCTTGTTTTGGAGATTTGAAACTCACAGTGAAAACTTTCATATCCCCCAAGAAAATATTCCTCTCTAGGAACTACAGGGTAAGAGAATCTCTATACTAAGATTTTGAGATTCTGAATTGATACCTGTGTTCCTAATGACCAAGGAAATTTTACTACCAATCTCCCTTGCCCCTGCAGAGCTGCTGATACAAAATGTGTGGGAGGTGAGTAGGACAAAGCCTCTTCAATTGTGATCAGATAGCTGTTCACAGAAAGGTCTTCCCAGAGTTTGCTGTATAGAAAGCACAACCCACACATCATCATTATTCATTCTTCCAGATTAAGAGGCTTGTTTTTCGCAGATGTGCCCTTCCTGCTTGGCATTTGTAACTGTGGACTGTTGTTCAGTTGAAGAAAATGCGTCATCTAAATATGAACTGAGATTTTGAGCTGATTCATGAACACCTCTTGTTAAGTGAAACATAAAAAAAAAAAAGGAGTATCGTTGTCGAGAGTGAGGTATGCAGAATGGCAGAATTTTACTACAGCATGTCACACCAGGCATAAAAGAGGAGTACAACTGGTGTCAAAGGAGCCTTTCTCTTGAAAAAGTGAAATACATGTGATAAGAAATTTCCTAGAGAAGATAGACAATATGCCTTAGCTTCCATATTGCTTGTGTACACACTGTATATTTTTCTTGAAGCTTTTCCCATAAGATAATGGCATTATTTTTTTAAAGCAACTCCCCAATATATTCTTTGAAGCAAATTAACCTCCCTCCCACACTTTGATTCAAGCATTTGTTTTAGGGAATGTTGTATCTACCAGTGCGGTAGAGGAAGGGGATTTACAGACTCAGTCAAAATGACAGGAGGGAATCTTGTAATTACAGGAGATATATTCATTTATTTAATGTTTATTGAGTGCTTACTGTTAGCTAGACAGTGTGTGACATAAATGTTTGATGAATTGATCTCTTATCATATTTACAACACTTCAAACATCTTGTGTCAGCTGGTTAAGTTGCATGTGATCCAAGGATATTTGGTCTGGGGCTTCAGAATCCAGGACTTTACTGTGACCTTTAGAAATCATGAAAACAGTAACAATAACTTTAAGAATATTGTATTTTTATCAGGCTGAACATTTGCTCAAAGTTGGCCTATTAGCTATTGTCAGATGAAATGGGATCATTCTAATAAAGAACACATTTATTTTCTCTTTATGTCTGTTACTATTTTCACGGTGAATCATCATCATCTAAGTCACATTTGCATTTCACCAACTGGAAGGAAACAAACACTGCCATCTTATTTTCTAATCAATGTTCTATATAATGAGTTTAATTTGATCAAAATCTGTCCTAGCTACTTCGCAACTCTGTGAACTTGGACAAGTCACTTCTTTGAACCTCAGAGTCTTCACTAAAAAAAGTAGAGATTAATGCACCTGGAATGAAATGATCATTATAAAAACTTTAAAATCTGTAGAGCCCTATGTAAATTCATAGTACAGCAATTTTCTTTAATTGTTAAAGGTAATTAAGCCAAAAGCAGGGAACAATTTTTGGTTAGGTAAAATTAATTTTGTTGAATTGAATCACTTAATCCTTTCCCACTGAGTTATCTCCTGGTTGCCAGATTCTTAGACAAAATTAATTACTGATTAATGCTTGAAATTCACTTCAAAATGTAGTAGTTATACCTGCCAAAATGCAAATATACCTGAGCTGGCTATTAGTAATTTTCACCTTAGTATAATTGTGAAGAGAGAAAGTTTCTTTTAAAAAGGAAAGAAGACGTATATGAGCACTATCTATCTGAAGGAGGTTGAACACCCTTAATAGGAAGCTGAGGTACAAAAAAATCCTCAAAATCACTGAAAACTGCCAGACTTTTTGGTGACAAAATCTTCCCTGAACTCATTTGGCAATAAAACCTGTCCTGAATAAAACCTGAATGAATGTGAGATGATTAGATTCCTTGTTTTTCCCAATCCATGTGATTGAATGTTCACATACTTTGCTACAGAATAATTAATGGGTTTCATTGTGGGGTGATTTTCTCCTGCCCCTGCTGGGGATGTACTGTAGCATACAGTATATGTACAAAATCTAAAAAACTGCATTCTGAGAAACGCCTGCCTCCTATAACTTTGTCGAACCTATACAAATGTTCTGTACTGCCCAGATAACTTCCACATTATTATTGTCTGTCTAGCCGTGTCCTTTAAAATTTGTCTATGACCAAGAGTAATAAGCTAAACTATACATAAAATTAATGCCTCTGTGGAAATCTAAAGAACACAAGATTAGCTTTAGAATTGCCCCATTTTTCCTACTTGTATCTGTTTATTTCTCCTGGCCTTTTCATAACACATCCTCAGTCTTCTGTTTTTTGTTTGTTTGTTTTCTGTTGCCTGTATATTCCAATTGTATTTTTACCTTTTAAACTTTGGTTTGTCTCTAGATTCTGTCTTCCCTCTGATATTGTATCTGCCTGGATCAACAGCTTCATAATGACAATGCCCATAGTGGGATGGTGGACCTCTGAGGCAGTGAGCTAGGAAGTGACCTTGCTGGAAGTGATCTGGCTGGCCCAGCAGTAGGCTCCTGAACATCACTGAGCAGCACGTAAGGTAATGTAAGTATTCAGTGTCCAGGGATCTTTCATCTCACACTGGTTACCCGACCAGATTAGCATCAGCAGCATGGGCTTCAACTGGGAATTTGTGAGAGATTTGGAATCTCAGGCCCCACCCCAGACCTGCTGAGGATATATTCTTCCTTTGCCTGTATTTTTAATTTACAATTTGCCCATAGATAATCATCAGGAATATATTAAAATAATAATTAATTATAGAAAATAGAGACTTTCCCTGAGTTAACAGTGCATATTGATATCAAATTATCACCTTAAAATAATCAACATATTTCCCTACAAATAGTTAAATTGTATGCCTCTACATTTGTTTTTTTTTTTTTCTCTACACTTACTACAAACCCTGTTGCTAAATAACAGGTGGCAGCTTGGTTTGCATATATATAAGCACAGATTTTTGTAAGTGAATCAGCAAACCTCAATTAACTGTTCATTACAACTTAAGGATATGGTCTTGGGATTGGTGATGTGGGACCATAAGGGTACAGACGCTCCAGTGCCTTCCCTTAGGGAAAGTATAGTCCAGCAACGGACCTGTAGCACATACTGAGATATCTGAGTTGTAAAGAGAATATAAGAATTGTCATAAAAGTATACGCAGGCCACGGGGAGACTTTGGAGAGAGGAGAGAATGCATCTGGTTTGGGGTGGGATGGAGGGGGCCATAGCTGGAAAGTCTTTAGTAAACATAAACTTTTACCACAACTCTTACTTTTTTTATGATTAAGAAAATCCAAGCCTACCTCTCTGGTCACTGGTTTTTTTGTGTGTGTATGTCATCTCTTTCTAATATGACAACTGGAAAGGGGAGCAGGGAGAACAGGAAAGGGGGAAAGAAAGACAGAGACTCTCTTTGCTGTCTGCTTTATTTTCATGATTCCAAAGACCCCAAATGCCCAATCCTTCCAGTTACTTTCCTTGGTAGCTTGAGCAGTTGGAATGCCACGTAGACATAATCTTCTGCCATCTGGCTGCTCTCTTCTCTGCTGTTTGGAAGCTGGAAGTTTCCTATAGCCTAGTGCCAGTGATGGTCTTCAAAAATGGGGGTTTAGATGTTTAAGATGGAAGGAGATGAAAAGAAAAGAAGCAAGGGCTTGGGAGGACTCTGAGGGCTCACAGCAGGAGGCCAAATGTCATTAACCTACAACAACTTCAAATGGAGCAGTTATGAAAATACGACTTTTCATAATCTTTCAGTTAATGAAGGCCTGTAATATATATTTATCATATAGGTCAACATACTGTTCTTGCTCTTCAGAATAGTAATTAAGTTTGGTCCCCATTGCATGGTTCAAGGAGTCAGGGAACCTGGTTTCTGGTTAAATGTGTGTGATTGCTTGGTTGACATTAACATCTCTGCCCATTCCCTCTTGTTTTTGTTGTCTATTCGCAAGTGATAACTCCTGAGGATAATATATCTGTAGATGGTTTTTGAACTCTGACCAAAGCATTCTCCTTAAACCTAATACAATAAGGGCTATGTCGACAGTATAACTTGAAAATCTGGTCATGGAAAGGATGCAGAACTCCTCACCATGGAGATAGCTTCCAGTCATGAAATACTGGAATCAGGGGAATTCTTGAATGGTTGGTGTCTATACAAGTGTTGTGTTATTGTTATTGATAGAAAAAGACACAAGAAGAGATTTGTTGAGGTTAATCCTAAAGTACAGTTGTTTGTATGACACAGAAAAATAAATGTACAAAACCACAAAATAAAATACATAGCCCATTTTTAAGCATTTCAGTAAAAATAAAAGTTGTATTTTCTTGTTTGCAAAAGTGCTATTTCCACAAAGCATTAGAAATCCAAAATCTAAACTGACTAGAAATTGAGGACCATATTAAGACAGGCCTATTTGGTTTTGGCTATGCAGTATAATTATATATTTATATACCCAGAATCCTGCTTGACAATTGAACATTCAGAACAGAAACATAGAAATCAGACTGGAGGCTAATAGAGAGTTCCTTTCTCTTTGCAAAACTTGAAGAGTCAGGCAGTGTGGGAAATCTTACAAAGCTCGATCTCTCCTCTTATTCTAAGGAGAAGTAAATGACTGGAGTGCCCTGGGGGCATTCTTTGGGAGGAGTGTGGTCATATGATTGGCTTTTTCCATCTTGAATTTGTTACTCTTCTTCCAGGCTGTTAATTCCCTCCCACCAACCCCACCCTCCATTTCCCTTAATAAATACTCAGCTAAAAAGCTGTCTAAGGCAAGAAGCTTTACTCGTATAAAATAAAAAACGTTGTGAGGCAGTCAGTCAACATAGTAAGGTCGCAGTGGGGCTCCTAGGGAAGTCATTAAATCTTTCTGCATCTCAGTTAATTCATCTGTGAAATGGGGATAATATGTACATTCTCCTACTTCAGAAATAATTCCCAGGCTAGGAGAATATTTACATGCCAGACCTAGGAGTTTCCTAGGAAAGAAGGAGAATCCTTTCAAAATGATTGCCTGTGTGTTCATTCATTCCATAAATAAATTCTGTACTGAGGACCTTCTGTATGGCATGGGCTTGGACAGTTTAAGGCACAAGACAATGAAACGATATAGTAAATTCTTTCTGAGCAAAGATGAGGCAAAGCAGAATGTTTTCTAGCCTGGACTATATGGATTCATGGCCAGTTCATAGGGGAAGGCACTGTGACTCAAAACTAACATTCCTGTGGTCTGCTAGGAGCCTCTGGCAGCTCTGCTATAGAATTCATGTGCTAGAGTAAGACCCTGACTTCAAGGGCTTTAGTGCTCAGACCTTGGACAGGTACAAGTGCTCATATGTGGCCCTTTGGGACCTTCAGGAGCCTCACCATGGCAAAAGTGAGCTGGGACAAAAGAAGAAGTATCTTCTGGCTTCTGTAACAAATGTTAGAGAATGGGAAGTTTGAACCGCAGACATTAATTTTCATAGTTCTGGAGGTTGGAAGTCCAAGATCAAGATGTTGGTAGCTTTGGCACCTGGTGAGGACCCTCTTCCTGGCTTGCAGATTACTTTTCTTTCTTCTCACATGACACAGAGAGAAAGCTTTGGACTCTTCCTAGTCCCATCATAGCTTTTTTTTTTAACCTCCCTCATGACCCTCCTCCAAAGACCATCAGAGAGGCGGCTAGGGCTTCAATATATGAATTGAGGTAGGGGGTGGGGGCCATTTAGGATGTAATACGAGAGAAATGGCAGGTGACCCTCAGAACTAAGAGCTGGTGAGATTCTCCAGGGAACTCCCAGAAATCTTTGTTGAACTTTCTGTGGTGCATATGTTACCTGGAAAAATACTATTATGGCCGCTTACTACTATTACTGCTGCTGCTGATACTGCTGTTACTATTACTACTGTACTACTTCTAGTTCTACTGTTGCTGTTGCTACTATTACTAATGCTACTACTGCTATTATAATTATTAATGCTATTATTATTTTGTCTCTTATGGTACAAGGGAAACACAGATTACTTATGTCATTTCCAGTGATATCTGAGTCAGTTTCTTACAAGTTAGTTTGATTTTTGTCTCTTACTTTTCACAGCTGTGATGAAGCTCGAGTATACTTTCATGGTTGACACCCTGAATTGTGGTTTACCTTTTTTTTAAATAACAAGTTGTCACTCTTAGGAATCAAAATCAATTCTTTATTTTTCTGAAAGTATCCCTCTTTGTGGTCATCTATTTGTTTTATCTTTACCATAACATAGATTTTCATCTATGTAAAGAACATTGTTTCTATGTTTTGTTTTATGTGAAAATGGCTGGTTTGATTTCTGTACAGTTTTAATAGTATGGCTGCTAGAATTTGACTGAAATTTTCTTACTGGGGTGTGGTTTGAGGAGTAGTTAGAACTACATTTGTGGGCAGAGGAAGCAATATGCTGTTCAGAGGCAAAGTCATGTGAGAGACTATGATAACCATCCAGAAAATATGCAAGTTTTTATTACTGGGATGATTTCTGGAATTCCAACTTTAAAAAAAATGAAAAATCAGTATCTATTATCCACGTTGCAGATCACACTGATTGCATCAAAATTACACTGCAGTTCCTAGTGCAGTGAGTCACAAGGACAGCTGATATTTCAGGATTTAGGGTTGGCTTACTCTGCAGCTCCTTCTTAGTTAAGCAACTCTTTTGTCGGATGCTCTCCTGTAAAATAAAGTATCTAGATGTTTATTGAAAAGTGGTCCAGATAGTCTAAAGACAAGCATGGTATCGGAAAAACATTTGTAACAAATATAAGTGGTTATCAATCTGTTTAAAATATCATACTTACATAAAATTATTACAACTTCAGTATTTTTTAATAGATTTTTCAAATATGGGAAGAATAAACCCATATTTGTGGCAGTCATTGTAATTGATTGTTCTGTTAAATGCAACTAGATACATCCCAAATTGGTATTGTCTGCAGTAAAGCATGACTATAGTCCTGTAAAGCTCTTATAGCACTTACTATACTGTATTGGAACCAGGGATTTTACTGTTTCTCTCTCCCATTGGAAAGGAAGCACCTCGAGTTCAAAGATAATCATCTCTGCTTCTCTGAAAATCTTGTGTCTCCTGGCAAAAAAACTGGGGCTCTATACATTTTGTGTAGAAGAATGTTCACTTATATATTCTATTTTAATCTGTTTTATATTGTGTCTCATTGCACATAAGATGGTCTTAATGAGTAATAGTTCAGAGGTAAAATATGCAGGTATGGTGATTCATTGGATGTGGTGAAAGAGAGATAGCAATCAGTCTATGACAACTTACGTATCTGGATTAACAATTATAAATGCATTTAGTATTATTCAACTAAAGAGGAAATACACGATGAATAGTATTTTGGAGGAAAATAATGGAACTTATTATTTTCATTAACAGATAAGAAAACTGAGGCTTAAAGAATAAATATGACTAAAGACAAATTGTCAGAGCAAGGATTCAAACCTAGGCAACTACACACTACCTTGACATCTGTTATTGAAACATTTTATATATATATATTTATTTATTTATTATTATTTATATCTTTTACGTTATAGTGTACTCCCTGTAGGTTCCCCACCACCGATTCACCCCTGAACCATCACCGTGGTTCCTTGTGCTCTTTTCCTCCTGCTTTGAGCCCTTATCCTCCCCTTCCTTCGCTGAATGTCTCTCTCTTATTTGGTCTCCCTAAATTCCTGTTATTAGTGAAACTATTCGTTATTTTTCTCTTTATTGAAACATTTTTTAATCTTATCCCCTGCCTACCTGCCTGGGACCAACCAAACTTTTCAGCCAAAGCAGTGCTATGAGAGAGATTAAATTATCTCTCCTCTAATATTGTGAGAACAACCAGAAGCTACGGACATAATACATCTAGGCCCACTAATATTATTAGTGTTAGGTCTTTTAAAATTCACTTTTTCCCCAAATAAAACCTCTTGAGAAATTATTCTTAAATATCCAAGTAAAGAAAACTTATTTCCAGACTGAAATATCTCGTATGTACGCATGTATATATATGGGGAGTCGTGTGCTCATTTTCTAATTTTCTAACCAAAGTTTCTTCATTCATTTTATGGGAGAGAATTTCACACTACTGGGTAAGAATTTACAAGTGTTTCAAAGTTTTCCCAAACTCAAGAAAATCCAAAGAATTTTATCAGCGATAAAGGACTGATAACAAAAATGTACAAGGAGCTCACACAACTCAACAAAAACAAACTCAACAATCCAGTCAAAAAATGGGCAGAAGAGCTAAAGAGACACTTCTCCAAAGAAGAAAAGCAAATGACCAACAGGTATATGAAAAAATGTTCAACATCACTTATAATCAAGGAAATGCAAATCAAAAACACAATGAGATACTGTTGGGAGGAAAAAGGATGTCTGCAACAAACTCCACAGATAGGTTTATGGACCCCACCTCAGACCAAATTTATCCACGACACTAAGGGCTACTAATCCCTTAATGCCATCATCATCATTGAAGAGAGGATTACTGGGAACTGAGGGGTGGAGTTAAGCAGCCAGGTTTGGTATATAACCAGACTTGTGGACCGTGGGGCTCTCTTGGCTTCTCAAAGGGCTACAGCGTGCCATTGGGGGTTTCCAGCTCTTCAGATCTGGTAGGACGGATTTGCAGATTTATCTCTCTCTTTCTTCTCTCTTTTGTCCCTGAGTTACTTAGTTTTTAATTTCCCTTCCTTTTGTAAATAAACCGTTTATTAACCTTTTTGTGAGCACCTTAATAAATATTATATATCCTTTTTAAAGGATTACAAATCCTTTTTATAATATTATTATAACATTAATATAATATAATATCATTATAATATATTATAATATTATTATAAATCCTTTTTAAGCGCATGGGTGAGAACCCAGTCAGGCACCCCATTGTATATCAGGGTTGCCCTTTAACACAACCACTATGGAAGGCCATATGGCATTTCCTCAAACTGCTAAAAATGGAGCTTCCATACAACCCGGCAATACTACTCCTGAGAATCTACCCAAAGGACACAAAAACACTAATCCAAAAGGATACATGCACCCATATGTTTATTGCAGCATTGTTTACAATAGCTAAGGTATGGAAACAACCCAGATGCCCAAAAATAGATGATTGGATCAAGAAGATGTGGCACATATACACAATGGAATACTATTCAGCACACAAAAATGATAAACACATGCAATTCGCAGCAACCTGGATGGAGCTAGAAGGGATCATGCTCAGCGAAATAAACCAGAAAGAAAGAGAAAAATATTGAATGGTTTCACTCATAACAGGAATATAGGGGAACCAAACAAGAGAGAGACACCCAGCAAGGGAGGGGGAGGATAAGGGCTCAAAATGGGGAACAAAAGAGCACAAGGGACTGTTATGGGGCAGGGAGAGGGGCACCCCCGAAACCCCAGACCTGCCCTGTTCTTACTGTGTTCTGCCATCCGCCGCATCAATACAAAACATAGAGGACCTTTTGTGGAACCCAGACTTTAATACAATTAGAAAAGACAAAGACAAAGAATATATTTTCTCAGTCAAGCACCCAGTGTTAACCAACTCCTCGTGGGGGAAAGTCCACCCAAACGGGATGGGCCCAGAGCAAGTCTCGAAAGCCTGCCACAAGTCTAGAACAGCTTTTGGCAGGGACCCACACCTAAGGGTCAGAAACAGCCAGACAATTCTGGGAGGAACCAAAATACCTCTCAGCAGGGACCCGTACAAAAGAGTCAGAAACAGTCAGACAATTCTGAAAGGAACAGAACAAAATCAAAACCAAAATCAGCATAGCCATCATTAATTTCCCCATCGGTCTCTCACCCACATCTGTTTCAATCAGTCCAGCCTAGTGTAGCTTCTTTACAAGTCTCTCTGCAACTTGGGCCTCTTCTGGCTCTCCATCCTTCTTCCATCTCCTCCTGTCTTCTGTCTGCGTGTTCTGTCTCCTCTGTGTGTGTCCTGTCTCTTCTCAAGCTTCTTGTATCCTACTCAGTTCAACCCTACCTTGGGTGGGACAGGGAACCTGGGACACACCCTTCCTCCTGGGGACCACCCTGTTACAGGACTGCGGTGATTGGTCTCGGGTGAATTGGTGGTGGATTACCCAAGGGGAATGCACAATGTAAAATATATAAATTAAAAAATATATTTAAAAAAACACACAAAAAAGAATTTTATCAGCAATATTCATTTATCCATCATTTATTATTTCTATTTATAAACTAAGAATATTACTTAATATTACTTATTCAAAGGATTAAATGAGTTACAGCATTTACACTGCTCAGGATATTGACTGGCACATAGTAAAAACTTTATAAATTTAGCAGTTATTACAGATGATAGTTTTTATTCTACTCCTCAACAACTCTTCATTGAATACCTATTCTGTCCAAAGCATATTCTAACATAAAATTGTGCTGTGCTTAAAAATTGACATCTCAGGAAGATAAAGATTCAAAATTGTCATTCTTTAAACTAGCAGTGGGAAAAGATTTTTTAAGTTATTAGTAGACTAAAAAATTGCTTTCTCTGGGTCATGTTAGGGTAAAATTTCTTATCAGGCATAATCCAGTTACATGCCATAACTGAATAAAATTCACTTCAAATTTATATGTAGCAATGTACATTTTTTTAATAGACTAGGAATCACATTTGTTTAAACAATTGAAAACTTTACAAAATATTGTATTTAAGATATCACTTTTTAATATCCTTGCATTAAAATGAAAATGATTACTTTTTAATATTACTGGAAACCACCCTATCCCCAATTGCAAAGATATATTTCTTGTGTGATTTTATTATATGCTTAATAATAGTACCTGTGAGCTCAGATTTCTTTTGAATAAAATTGATTGGAAACAATATCTACCCTAAAGCATCTTTAATGTCATTATAGATGGGTAGGAGTAAATTAAGCGGTATTTAGGCACCAAAGTCTTTAATTTCATTGCATTTGAGTAGGAGTTAGACATTATGAGGTCCAATTAAAAAAGTCGCTAATGTTTTTACATCTGAGTAGGAGTAAATTAAACAAAATCACTCCTGAGCTGCTAATATCATTTTAATTGAATGTCATTCAGTTTCTAACTGCTGTTACAACACTACAGATAATGAGGCTGTTCCTACAAAGCATCTGAGACCCTAGGGTTGTGGCTGCTGAAAATAAAGTTATAGGTTAGATGATAGGACAAGTGCAGGGGAGGGGCAGAAGAGACCAGCCATCATGATAAGAGAGGTGACATCCTGTTTGATAACATGCCCAGCCCATATCAAAACTATTGATTGGATCAGGAGCTGGAGACTACAAGTCAGATCGTTGTTCCTTAGGCTTTGGCATTGGAAACTACATTTTTCCTGACGATGAGATTTGTAGACTCTGAGAGCTAGAAGCACTAATCCTATTTATTTTGCCACTATGAATTATTCATATAATTTGATTCAATGGAAAATTTGAAGTTGAGACAATAGTTAAGAAAGATATCTAAAAAATTAGGGAGGTAATTCAAAGGAATACAAAAATTAACTAAAGTTTCTTTGTACCCAAAGTAATTGTTTGGGGCTCTAAAAGATTTTAATTGAAGGAGGAAAAAATTTTTTTAAAAAAGATTTATTTATGCATACCAAAACTGGGATGTAGGCCAGAGGTGCGGAGTGGGGGGATGTTGGGGGGGCAGTGAGCGGATTCACCAGAGACAGAGTGGGGAGCAGAACAGGAAGATCTATTGAAATACACTGCTGAGGGGAGCAGCGGGCAAGACAGGAGAGGTCTGCTGCACCATGTGGGTCAGCTCCCTGCCTTAGGATGGAGCTCATGCTGCTGTGGCTAGCTGGTGATACCTTGATAGCACTGAGACTTAACCCATGTGACCCCAGGGAGGCCCAGGAGGAAAATATGTTAAAAGGAAATTTAGTTTTGGCATATAAGCCATAGAGCATTAGTACTATTTCTGTTATTTAAAGTTTTCAAAGTATTAAATGGGGAATTAATTTATGAATACAGTGTTATTCTTTTTAAAACTAAAAATTATTGAAGAATTTTTATATACATTATTTTAAAACTAAAGGCTTAATATAAAACACTTGCTCCTGATTCCTCCTCATTCAAAACAATCATTTTCAGTTGGTTAGTTGCTTTTTTTGACATTTTCCCCAATATTTTTGAATATTAATCTTATTATCTCCTGATTTTTCATCTTTAGAAATTACCCAGTGGACTTTGAATTTTGCAAGATAAGAATTAGCACACTTTCACACCACTCTCTCTACACTCACCTTCCTAATACATACACATCAAAATTTTTGTTAAATCCATATTTGACAATCTGTTTTTTATTAGGTTAACAATACATGTAGCATACCAATATTGCATTTCCTTTTAAATTACAATTTTATTATTCCTGAAATAATTTATGACCTTTAGAAAGATATATTTAGTTTAAGTAAAAAGAAAATCTATCACTAATTCTTTCTGTGCCTCTTCACTGGATTCATAAAATTCCTTTTTGCGGTGTCAAATATATCATGTAAATGCTCAGTTCCACTTGAAAATGTCTCTAAAATATCCTTGCAAGTATCCTCCCTGGGCCTTTCTTGCTTTTGGACTCCCATTATACACAATTTGCCTGGTTCAGTTGCTGTTAATTATTCACTCTTCCCCTGTAGTAAAAATAGGAGAATTTTTAGCTGATGATATGGCTGCTGATGTTAAAAATAAACCTTACTTGGTATACTATGGGTGATTTGGCGGTAGGTACAGTACAGTAGCCATTCCTGATGGGGTATTCAAATATTACCTCAATTAAAAGTAGATAAATTAATTAGTTTAAAAAATAAAATTCATTTCCATAAGAAAGAAAGAAAGAAAAATAAACCTTACAATTTCCAACCTCCCTTATTCTACATCTGGCCATATGGCTATGTTCTGGCTATTGGAATGTAAGTGAACGTGTCATATAACAGATTCAGAGAACTTTGCTTAAGGAACAATTTGAATGTGATCTTTGTTCTCTTTTTAAAATATCTTCCATTCTATTAACAAGAATGCCAACTTGGACTAGGGTGATGAGTTCCTGTCTAGGAATGCCCCAGCGGAAGGCCACTGAGGACGATGTATAGCAGTCTCATGGCTCTTTATACCTCAAGATTTTTTGGTGTGAGAAAAGTAAACATCTACCTAGGTTAAATTTTTCTCCACTATATTTTTTTAACCTAGTGAACATAAAATTCACTCTTTTTTTTTTAAGATTTATTTATTTATACATACAAGCTGGGGTACAGGCCAGAGGTGTGGGGCGGTGAGAGGGTTCACCAGAGACAGAATGGGGAGCAGAACAGGCAGATCAGAAATACACTGCTGAGGGGAGCAGCGGACGAGGCAGGAGAGGTCTGCCACACCATGTGGGATTCTCCCCGGCCCGGCATTGAACACGCATCGCGAGCTGCCGACAGCTCCACAGCCCAGCGCTTAACTACTGCGCCACCAGGGAGGCCCTAAAATTCACTCTTATACATATGTTGGTATGCCCAATGATGTACCACAGATATCTGTGTAGGCTCTGTTTAGTTTTTCTATTTCTTCTGTTTCTTAGGTTGAAGAATCTCAATTAATTCTCCTTCAGGCTCACAGATTCTGATTTCTGCCTAAATATGCTGCTGAGTCCCTTTAATGAATTTTTCATTTCACTTATTGTACTTTTAAACTACAGAATTTCTATTTTGTTCCTTTCTTATTGTTGACATAAAGTTGACATCATAGTTATGTTAGGAATACAACATAATGATTGAGACACAAGCTTCTCTGTCCTTCCCCTCATTGGAGGAGAGAGGGAATGCACAGAACACCAGTACATCCAAATAAATGCTCTCTGCTTTTACAACTTTAATCCTTTAATATCCTTAGAGGTCTACAAATGGTTTTTAGTCAGTCTCTTTAACAAGTCCTTCCTAGGTGGTTTAGCATGCAATTTGGAATATCACGAACTTGGCACTTACTGGTGATTAGGCCCTATCCAAAATTGAGACAGAAATTGTTCCTTGCTAACATCCTTTTGCATTGACTACAGAGTATTTGTGTAAGAGCACAAAATAGGAAGAAAAACATTGCTGTTTATTACCAAAAATTAATTGAACCTGTTTCTCCCTTTTATCTTATAAGGGGAATATGGTAGTTCATCTCAGGTAAGATGGATTTTTATTTTATTTATTTAAGACAGTAATATGAATGACATCTTTGATTCGAACAGCAGTTCTACAAAGAGAGGGTAAACAACAAAGAGAGTGTTGATATGCTTTACTGAATAGGTACACAGGAAAGAGGAGCATAAGAGGCCTGGGAAGGAAACTCAATGGGGAGCTGTGAAGTGGTTTGGTAAGAGAGAAGGCCCAGAAGCCTGTTGGGAGGTCATGGCCCAAGGAGAAAGAATGATTGATGACAGGAATGGTCAAGGGAATTTAAAAACAAGGATGTCTAACATTAACTATTGAGATGTTTACCCCCCCCCATCCTTTATTAAGTTATCTATAGATAGTAACCTTACGTTAGTGGTGGCTTAGGGCATTTAAAGCAGAAAGAGCTCTGTGCAATGTTTGGGATGATGTTAAATATGGGAAACAAGTCTATCCAGTGAGACAAAGTGGGAATAGGGAATTAGAGTCAGAGTGGACAAGAAGAGGTGAGTTGGGGGAAGGGGTGGGGCACTTAAATTCTTTTTCACTATAAAAATTTTAAAAAACACTAAAAAATTGCTGGAAGGGTGAAGTGAGATTTTGATGCACTTTTATTATTTAAATTAACTGAGTTTATAAGGTGAAAGGACATGAGCAACACCAAAGAACAATTATTTGGGCTAGGGTTATAAAATAGGTAATAGGGAGGTATCTTATATGGTTCCAGGCATGGTGGTGTAGTTCATTCATTAAATATCAATAACTTCTCTATTAAGAAATCTATTATGTCTGAAAAATAAATTCATATACCTCTTCCATGAAGAAGTAACTTCAAGATGATCCCTTAATTCTCCTCCAGTTCTAAGATGTGTTTTTTTTTTTAGATTTTTAAATTAACATTTCAACTGTAAATTACATGTGCATTTGGTAAGTCATTGCATAGAGTACACAATAGTCCTAGAAAACTCCTCAATTTTCTTAAGATATATAGACCCCTGGGAAGTCATTGTATCACTTAGGGTACTTTCAGCATTGTAAAACTGTGTTAAACAAAAATATACTTACCTGACAAAGCAAGAAATCCAGAGCTAGAATAGTTTCAGTGGTTCTGAATGTCATCAAAGATCCAGGCTCTATCTTTCCATTGCACTGTGGTCAGTGTTTTGATATCCCTTACCTTTGTCCTTCATGTTTATAAGATGGCTATTGCAAACCCAGGCTCCCTGGCCGGGGATCAAACTCATGTTTAAGTGGTTGTGGATAGCTGCATAATGCTGAGGCTTAACCTGTGTGCCACCAGGGAGGCCCCACAGCACATTTTTATTTTGTAACTAAGAGTTGTGATAGATGTTATTGTGGTCTTACTGTGATGATCATTTCACAATATGTACAAATACCAAATCTTTATTTTGTACATTTGAAACTAAAATCATGTTATGTGTCAATTATATCTCAAGAAAAACTCAAGATTTGGCAGTTACTTACTTGGAGACCTTCTAGTCCAGTTATTTTGTGCATGTGAGAGATGAAGATCTGAGAGGTTCAAGTGACAAGGGTGCTTTTCCCGCATTTCCAGCCTTGATAAGCAGCTACAGGTGACCACGCATCCAGCTTCCAGAACAGAAGCTTTCTCTGGTGACTGAGAATCAGCCTTGCAAAAACCTCAGTAATGGATTCAATTCAGTTCAAGAACAACAGACACATTTTTTTTTTTTTTTGTTCAAGCTGGGGTACAGGCCAGAGGCGGGGGGCGGCGAGAGGGTTCACCAGAGACAGAGCGGGGAGCAGAACAGGCAAATCAGAAATACACTGCTGAGGGGAGCAGTGGGCGAGGCAGGCGAGGTCTGCCGCACCATGTGGGATTCTCCTCGGCTGGGCTTTGAACCTGCATCGCGCGCTGCCAACAGCTCCACAACGTAGCGCTCAACCGCTGCGCCACCATGGAGGCCAAACATACACATTTTTTAATCTTTCTCTTTCTCTTATAAAGTAAACCGTACTAGCTTGATTTATTAATTAGGGTTCTGGTTGACAAAATTTAGTTAAAGGTTTCATTTGAATTACAGCAATAGTGACTTGGTTTTTTCTGAGGGGAGAGGGGAAGACAGAGGCAATGAGAATTACTTTTAGCTATAAAGTTGAATTTAACAACTTCCTTTTAGTCTTCAAGAAGGAAATAATATGAGTTTGTAACCTGAAAGTTCTCATAATTACTTATTTGAAGATATGGTCATTTGATTATCGTGTACTTAATTGTGTAGTTGTATCTGCACCTTTTTTTTTAAGCTTCCATCATTGGTAGTATTTAAGAAAAGGAATTCTATAAAGCTTCCTGTGATATTTATATTATTTTCTGATCTTAAAAAGCTTTTCCTTCACAATAAAAGATTGTTTAAGCCTATCAAAATCACTTTGATTTTACACCTACAGTTGGGATCTTAACATCTCGATTTTCGACACTTATAAATGCTTTAATAGATACATGGACAGTAATTTAGTTTGACTTAAATGTAATAATCGAGCCCATTTATCTAGGCTGACAAGATTTCATTTCCTAATGATCTTTTATTGTAAATTTATTTGATTTCCTTTAATATATTATCTCATTTCTCATCGCCTTTCCTTTTGAAAAAATATGAATAATTTTGTATGGAATTATGAAGTCTTGGCTTTGAGCTGACAGCTCTAAGAAACACTGAATATCTCCATCCTTTAAAATAAATTGCATAGTTTGATAACAAAGTCCCAAGAAGAGGGAACACTAGTTTATCAGGAAGATATTCCAAAAGACACCGAGAATTGTACTCCAGGCACTCGTTTTGTTTGCAAGAATGAGAACCAAAATAACTAGGCCAAGCTGACAACAATCCTGTATTTTCAACTTTCTGCTTGAGCTCTGTTCCACAGTCATTCACGCTCAATATTTGGCCATAAAACTAAACTTACCTTCTTTCTCCAAAATGGCCCCTCCTCCTATGTTTTTATTTTTACTGATGAAATTATCATCCAGCCAGTCAGTTAACCTGAAAATTTATAAGCATTTTGGAATCTCTCTCTCCAAAATAGTCTGCCTATTACAATGCCTTGACTTTCATTCATTCTGATAGTTCTGAATACTGTCCTCCTATTTCCATTCCTTTTACTATTGTTCTTAGGATTCTTGTATAAACAGTCACTACAATGTCCTACTTGGTTTCCCTGCCTCCAGTCTCACTGCACATTACCCATCATCCAATCCCTAGGGAAATACAGATCTGATTAACTCCCTAACTGAATAATTGTCATTGGTTATACAGTCATATGAAACCCTTCAGTACCTGACTGGAGAGCCTAGCTCTCCAGCTTCATCTCTTAGCATTCCTCCCCTGTGTCTCTCTTCCTACCTCAAATTCCTCTCCATCTTTAAAGAATAAACTTGAGCCTCTCTCCTGCCCTCCTGTGACTATGCAGGTGCCTCTTCTTTTCTCTCTCCTTTTCCTAATAAACCTGTCCTTTTAAAATGTAAAATAATAGTAATAATAATAATGATGATAATGCATAAACTTGAGTATCTCCTTCTTGGACTGATGCTCCAGCACAGATAGCCATAGTCACTACTGAATTTTATACCCTGTGCATGTTTCTCAGGTACTGTTGACTCATTACTACAGTTAATCATTGCAGTTTCTCTTCCTCATTACACCATAGTTTCCTCATTTCCTAGTGCAATTCTTGGCACATAAAATGCACATAATGGGATTTATTAAGTGAAAAGTTGAATGACTTGAATAAACTCCAAAGGGCTGTTAAAATTATTTTCTTTTGCTGGATACCTTATATCTCTGTGAAGCAGAACTAGAATTTACTATTCATTATATTTACTGAAATGGAATTTTATGTGAGGGACACAATCCATGGAAGAAAGAAATGTCAAAATAAGTATGGCAGTTTAGGAACCTATAGTTGTAATATAAATGTAGGCTGTGCAGTTTTAATAATTTTTTAAAAACCTTATTAAAAAGTCATATTTTCTTTTTTCTCCCAGTTTCTGTAACCATGTTTGCTTGTTTATATTGCAGAAAAACTCTCTGTATTGATCCCTCCAACTTTATTGAGATATAACTGACAAATAACATTGTATAAATTTAAGGTATACAATGATTATATATAGATATAATGAAATAATTACCACAAAAAGGTTAGTTGACACATCCATCACCTCACACACTTACCTTTTTTTGTTGTTGTGTGTGTGTGGGGTGGGGGCGGTAAGCACATCTAAAATCCAGTCTCCTGGCAAATTTCAAGTACACAATACAATATTATTCACTACAGTCCTGGGTTTTGCCACAATCCTTCATTTCTGCAGAATCAAGATGGTAGACAACCCTTTCTTTATTCTCAGGATACAAGGCAACTTCAGATAAATGCTGGCAATCAAAATACTATAGGTATTTCTGTGGATGGAAAGGAAATACCACTAAAATCTATTTATTTACTTGTATCTCATTTTGTTTAAAGCAGATTTAAAAACAGTTAGTAGTCTTTAAGTATAGTACCTACTGTTATTGGTGTACAAGGAAAAATACCCTGAGCCAAGAAGTAGTTTCTTTTCTTCTTTCTTTTTTTAAAGAAGTAATTCCTTTAAAATGTAGGACAATATGAACAAAGCCAGAGACTACTTGGCACCCATGAACAACACTTTGATTTTATTTATGGTTATACAGTAACCCTTTTAAATGTCAGTGTCTAGAACCACATGACTTTCAAATGAGTTTCAGGGCTGCATGATACCCATTTAAGAGCTGAATAGAAAGGTTGAGATTTCTACTAACACTAAATAGAATCCGCATATTCCTTTGGTCCTAAACCATTGTGAATGCCATAAAGAAACCTTAAATTTGCTAAAACCAAAGCAAATTATGTTAGGCATCATAATATATAGAGTAAAATATATATATATATACTTGAGTGACCCCAAAGTTTTTATATAGTTGTATTTTTTGTTTCTTAATTAAAATAAAAATATTTTTCCATTGTTTATGTTCAAGATATGATACATAATTCACAAAGGACATTGCATACTATAAAACTGGGGAGAGAACTAAGATGAGAATAAAAATTTTTTTTTAATTAAAAATAAGCTTTCTGTTTTAAAAGAAAGATAGATGATTCTGTTAAAACTATTTTTAGTATCTTGATGTTCAAGGCCTTTCATTCACATCTAGCCCCAAGTGACCTTCTCTGAGTGCTACTGTCATACCTCCTCCAGAGAAAACTCATGAGTTCCTTTTCTCCATAGGATCTAGTCATCCCTTCTCAGAGCTCTCATCACCTATGCTTAGAGTTTTCTAAATGCCACTTTGTTCTCCAGGTAGGCTGCAAACTTCTTAAAGTTATTTTTCCCTTTTTTATCAACATACAACATACTTAAAATACACTAATATTACATGTACAACTTTGTTATTTTTTATATGTCATCCAAATCAAGATACAGAGCATTTCCAGCACCCCCAAAGAATGCTTTGGGACTCTTTTTGTCAATACCTGATCCCCCAGAGGTACCACTCTTCTCACTTAGAACACAATAAATCTGACTTTGTATAAATGAAATCATATTGGAGTGCTTTCCTGTGTTTGCTTTTTTTCTGTTAATATTATATCTTTGTGATTCATCCATGTGACCGGGTATAACGATAGTTTGTTGTTGTTATCACTGTGTAGTATTCCATTATCTGAATATCCTAAATCGCTAAAATTTAATTTTCTATTCTACTGGATATTTTGACTCTTTTCAGTATTTTGCTATTATGAAAAAGTTACCCTAAACATTTTTGTACATTTCTTTGGGTAGATGTATGCTTTAATTTCTCTTAGGGGCATATGGAGAAGTGGGTGTGTTGGGTAATAGACATATGTTTAGCTTTAGTAGCTTAGTAAATACTGACAAAAATTTTTCTGAAGTGATTGTATCAGGCTATGAACTTTTGCAGAGCAATGATACTGTTCTGTCATCTTTATGTCTCCAGGGTCTGATGTAACATCTGGCAAATAGTAGTTGTCCAGCAAATGTTTGCAGAATGATTAGATGCCTATATATATCAGTAGGATTCTTTGGTTGCAAAGGACAGAACTTCTACACAAGATGTCCTAAAGGACCTTATTACCGGTGTGAAGTTATCACCTCAAATAGTTTATAACTGTCCTCTAAATCTCTTGCAGTTACAGCTGCTTACTAGACCCAAGTCACACATGAACCCTAGCTGCACAAGAAACTGGGAGCTAGAGATTCCGTTTCTAGTCTCTATAATATAAGGATTTTCAAAGTGGTTAGAGATATTTGATGAGTCATTATGCAGATTCCAATACAGAAATTAAAGAGTGGGCTAGAAAATTAAATGAAAAAGGTAGAAGTCAGGACTTCTTTGGACGTCTAAGTGACTGAAATCAACTGACATTTCTTGTAAGAATATCATTTTCTCCTTTGTGATAGTCAAAGTCTTGGCGTATCCAGTTGGCAAAGGTGGGCTCAGTGCCCATTTCTTGAGTAGGAGAGTATTGGACTGATAGTCTCACCAAAATAATCTCCAGTAGAGAAATGATCCTACAAAAGGAAATGGGATTCTGTTGTCAAAATGAAGGGACATCTGTTGGGGCAAAAAGCCACAAATGCCTACTACAGAGTTTAAAAAATAAGGAATGATAGTTTGAGTATTCAAATTACATTTAACACATTCTTCCAGAGAGTCAATATTCCCACAATTACCAGGAGTTAGACACAAAGGGGATTTTGAAAGGTCATTTCATGGGGTCAGGTTTATTGTGGTATAAGTTACATATGGCAAACTCATCTTTTTTAGGTGTAAAACACCACAATCAAGATAATGTATTTAATCATTTGTGATCAACTCCTTCCCTACCCCAACTCCTGGCAATCACCCATTTGATTTCTATCCCTATAGTTTTTCCTTTTCCAGAATGTTCCATAACACACACACACACACACACACACACACACACACACACACACCTAAATGTAGCTTTTAAGTCTGATATCTTTCTAGCCAAGAAATCATTTTTGTTCAATGATTTTTAATCTCTTTCCCCACTAGTAGAAATACTCCCCCACCCCAACAAACTTAATATTTGAGTGAGATGAAAGTGGATTGCTTTTATGCAATTTCTATCAAAAGTCCAATGGAATTTTTCACAGAAGTAGAACAAACGACGTGGGACTAAAACAGTCTTGAGAAAAAAAGAAGAGGCATCATGTTTTCTGACTTCAAACTATATAAAAAGCTGTAGTGATCAAAACAGTAAGAGGTTGGCATAAAAACAGAGACAGATAAATGAAACAGAATAAAGCACTTGGTAATAAACTCATGCATATTTGGTTAGCTAATTTACAACAAAGGAGGTAAGAAAACAGAGAAAAAGACAGTCTTCAATAAATGGTTTTGTGAAAACTGGACAGTCACATGCAAGAGAATAAAATGTGACCACTATTTTACACCATATACAAAATTAAACTAAAAGTGGATTTAAGACTGGAACGTAAGACCTGAAACCATAAAATTCTTAGAAGACAACATCGGTGGCAAGCTCCTTGATTTTGGTCTTAATGATGTTTTTGTGGATTTGACCCCAAAGGCAAGAGCAATAAAAGCAAAGATAGGCAAATTGGACTACATCAAACTAAAGAGATGCACAGTGAAGAAAATTATCAAAACAAAAGGGCAACCTACTGAATGGGAGAGGATATTCATAAGTTAATATATGATGTAGTGTTTTTTTAAAATTTTTTTTTATTATTGTTATTTATGTCTTTTACATTTTGTATTCCCCTTGGGTAGCCCACCACCAATTCACCCGTGATCCATCTCCATGGTCCCTTGTATTCTTTTTTTTTTTTTAATTTATTTTTTTTATTGTTATTTATGTCTTTTACATTTTGTATTCCC